>KN486834.1:0-21145 GCA_000787095.1 Periophthalmodon schlosseri | reverse complement strand
TTAGGCTCTTTTAGGCCCTTTATTTTTGCCCAGCCCTAATAGCAGATGTAAGGTGAAGTGAAAAGCTAAGTGCTGTGTCTCTCCTCAGAGTTCTCCTAATAAGTCTAAGCCACGGGGCAGAAAAAAGAAAGGCCCCAAGGTAAGGATCTCGTAAGACCCTGTTGTACATGTCTGTAGCACAGTGTGTAACTCTGCGCTCCTCTGTAGCCTCTCCTGGTGTGGGACAGCCCTCAGGGGAGCTCTGTAGCAGAGGACTGGGACCCTGGTCTGCTGGAGGAGGACTCTCTGTACGTCTGGCTCTTCACTATGTTTACTGTCTGCTGGAGATGCAGCAGATCCATGTCTGACTATGTGTTCCCTCAGGACATTCCTGGAGCAGCCCTTCAGTGTTCCCCCTCACCTTCGCCAGCAACTAGCCTCCTTTGAAGAGCAGTACAGGAGCAACAGTAGTCCCACTAACCATGTTTTGGGCAGTCGCTCTCAGCTCTCGAAAGACACTTTATATGAGTGAGTGTAGCCAGTACATTTGCATGCCTTATTGTCTTTACTTGGAGCTCACAAGTAACCCGGGTGTATATTTGGGTGCATATTTGGGTGCATATTTGGGTGCATATTTGGGTGCATTTTTGGGTGCATTTTTGGGTGTATATTTGGGTGTATATTTGGGTGCATATTTGGGTGCATATTTGGGTGCATATTTGGGTGCATATTTAGGTGCATATTTGTCCATACACCAGATGATATGTGGTATTAATGAACCGGTGTACACAGCTCTGATCCTGCCATACTCCCAAACAGCCAGTGATAAATGTGGCAGCTTATTTTCGGCTGATTTGCTCCAAAATGTTAAACTAATAAAAAAACTGAAGCTGTTTTTCTGAACATTTGGAGTACTAACAAATGGGCTCTTTGTCTCTGTATGTCTTTTGTGCATAGCTTATTACCACTTATAATGAGAGTTGGAGCCAAATGATAGATGAGACAAACTTTTTACATGAGAAGGCCACTTTTGTGTTTTTAGTTAGAATGGAAGAACTGACTTTCTGCTTGTGTTTGTCATGTTATAATGTTCCCTCATGAAAACCAACGGTCCCATATTGTGCCTTATTCAACCTTTAAACTACTTTGCTGGTGGTTGTTCTTGTTCATGGTTACAGGTCTACTGAGCTGAGCCTTTTCTAACTACTCTTTATCTTTCAGATATTTTACTCAGATTTTAGAGGAGCACGGTCCACTGGTGGCCGATGACCCTTTACTGATGGGAGAGGTGAAGAACTTTCCAATATCAGCCCAGCAGCAGATCTATGCGGCAGGGGGACTAGAGGCTTTTCTCCTGGGCTCTCTGGCCTTCACCAGGGTGGGGCCGTGTGTGGGGCTCTCCGGTATGGAGGGTCAGCAGCCGCCCACTCACACCAGCCTGGACCAGCTGGACGTTATAGACACTAGCCCTCTGCATCAAGCCAGTTTTTTTACATACCTCAGCGACACTTATCCTGCGCTGCCAAGCCCATATGTTTTTGACCTATATACTGACGCGGGTGTGGTGGAGCCCCTTTCACCTCCAGCAGCCAGTGTCAGGACACATTCGGAGGCTAAGGGAGCTCCAGACAGGCCCTCAGCTCAGGAGAGGCAGCCTGGTCCTGGAGAGCACACTTCAGAGCTACACTGTGTGGCTGTCAACACGGAGGTCATCCAGGACTATGAGAGCAGCCAGGTGAGTGTAAGAATGTGTGAGTGTTGGTAGTGCCTGCACAGCCTGTGCAAGTCAAGGCGCATGAAGTGTCTTGCCCAAGGACACTATAACATTAGTCAGCTAGTCAGAGCTGGAAATGAGTCAAATTCCAAAATTCCATCTAAATGCAGGGACAATTACGAAAAAGGAACACATTTTTTGGACAGTTTAAACCTTCATTTAATAAAATAAGTGTAAGTAAGATTAGAATAAAAAATACACATTTTGGCCCTTGTTTACACTACTGTTGCCAGGTAACAGTTATGGAATTACCTCTGTATCATATTGGATGTCCAACCAGGAAGTAAAATTATAAACTTCACCAACTAAACCATAATTAAAAAGCAAGTAAAATCTTAAATATAATAACTGTTGACGAGTACTCTAACCTTTCATATGCACTTCCAAGAGCAAAGTGTGTGGGGCTGATGGAGTGTGTTGTGTGCACAGGGTGAGCTTAACAGCCTACTGAAGCTACAGCAGGAGACGCAGCAGCAGATGGCCTCCATGAAAGAGGAGAGAGATGAACAGAGGCAACAGAGAGAGGAGGAGCTCAGGGCCCTGCAGGAGGAGCTGGACCGGACAGTCTCCTGTGTGCAGGTACTTCAGCACAACACTATTACACTACATGTAAATATTCCAGTAGTGCAAATGAATACTGTTTGCCTGGAATCCAGAATACAGACTTCCTCAATATTTTACAAAGATGTGAGTCTGGTCACCGGTCAATCTCAAAGAGTTCAAATGGGTTTGATTGACAAGTGGATTAGCCAATGAGGGACACACATGGTCTTTCAAGGAAAAAAGGAAAAAATATCACGGGTCTGAAAAACATATCGGATTTCTGCAGAATCAGTGAACACAGCACTAAACTCTGTTCATCGGAGGTGAGGAAAATGTCATTTTGTTTGTTAATAATGGGTGAGCTCCTTCGTTTCACATGCGTCACTGAAATAAATAAATCTGATTGGACAAACATGTTTGGTTCTGACTCAAGATGCAACAGAGGGTGTTGGGGGGGCGACCAGACTGATATCGCTTTGTATAAAAAGAGGCATTCAACTGTACTAGACAAGAAACTAAACACTATTGTGCAAAGACATAGATGATGGTCCCTCTGTTGGGACTGGCTTATGTTTCATTTGTTCGTGCCTGGTGCAATGAAGGTATAAACTACTAGACCATAGAGAGCAGAGCTTTAAAGAAGACCGATTGTGCTTGTGTCTGCTATATAGTCTGACACCCTTAGATCATTGTTATAATTTGGACATTTTAAATCACTTCTTTTATTAAGTCGTTTCATAATGAATATTGCAAGTCCGCTGACTTCTGCGTCAAAAAACAGCAGTGCTCAGTGGGAGCTGACGTCGCCATAAACATCATCACAACAAAGAGCTGTGAAGTTGTTGGCACCTCTCTGCAGATCAAGCTAGTGAATAGCGGAGGCAGTGAAAACGGGTTGATCAGCAATATAGCGTTTTGAAAAGAAGCAATTTAAGATTGCTAAACAGGCATGAATCACTCCAAATACAACTTCAGTTGAGCAAATGGCGAGGGAAACGACTATAACGTGGTTTAAAAACACTGAAAAGTCGAATTTGCATAATAGGTCCGCTTTTAAGACACATTTATCTTTCACACCTGTGTGTGGTCTGAGAGTGGACAGAGAAATCCATCTCAGTGTAGTATAGTATGAGCAGTGGGGGTGCTACTGATGTGGGGACACATTTTACACATTCACTTTATGGGGACATTCCTTATGTGTACCACAATGCAGATCCCTAGGATGTAAATCCTTCATCAATGTCCCCAGAAGCCTTTTGCCGGTTGAATTTACTCAGAGTTGTCGAGTAACTTCTGAGTTGATTAAACCAAAGCAAACTAACTTCAGGTTAATTTGTTGCTTGAAGCTGGATATGAACTTGCTCTGTCAAATCCAGAGCCACTGATGACTGCACCCGCTGCAACACAGATCAGGCAGAGACTGGCACGGCTCAGCCAATAGGAGTCAGTTCCTCCCCTTCCCACTTGCCTATCTCAAGGGCACAGGTGAAGATGGTAGTAGCTGCTTTTTATAAATTCACACAGACTTTGAGAAGTCTGTGTGACAGTCCTGCCCGAGTTCAGGTGAAAAGTTTGCCAATCTAAAAAAAAAAAAAAAAGTACTTTAAAACATTTAGATAAGTGAGGTCCTGCTAACCTGTATTATGAAGCTGGTTGAACTTATCCACGGATCAGGGGGCGGAGTTGGCGCCAGCTGACTAGTCAGAATTATAAAAAAGGTAAAGAGCTACTTACTTCACATATGAGGAACTGTCAATCAAAATCACCAAATATACAAGGAATTAAAATAATAAAGAACAAGCCAAAGGAAATGCGATCGCTGTGTTCATGTGAACTCAGCACTTAGCAACCAATTACGCCCACGCACATTACGCCGCGGAGAAAGTAGAGCCTATTTGAATATCATTCATCAATCTAGAAGAAGCAACCAAGTGCGTGAAACATGGGCTATATCGTACAGCACTATGGACTGAATGAACGGCACTTACGTCTGTGCCAAGCAGCGCATAAAGACACATGGCTCATACAAATTTGCACCATTTAATTTTAGTTTTTAAATCTTTACAGATTATAATAGAGTGTATTTAGTGTAATTCAGTATAACTCCAGGCCTAACCTCCATAAGATGAAATAGTTCTTTTACATCAATGCGCACAGATCTCTGATTGGTCGTCTTCTTGGCTTATAGGGGAACTTAACCTAGTCCAGAGCAGGTTATGAGTTCAGGGCATGTTGTCGTAGAGATCTACCCCAATAGAAAGTCATCCACCTGTGTAGTACTGTTAACCAGAGTTAACCCCAAAGTTACCTTGCTAACCCTCTAATCCAGCTTCGTAGTAGAGGCCTCTGATCTTACCCTGGTCTAGAGCCATGTGGAGTTTGTTACCATGGTGATTCACACTGAACTAAAGCAAATCTGTTTTCAGTGACACACAACTCGGTTTGCTTAAACTAAACCTGAACGTAGCCCAAGCTAAACCGACTTCTGCCAAAATGTAAATCCTAAAGCACAGAAACCTAAGTGCATGCATGTGTTGTGGTATAGGTGACGCAGCAGGAGCTGGCTCTGTTCCAGCACAAACTAGAGGAAGAGGTGAAGAAGGACCAGAAGGACAAGAAGGAGCACCAGGAGCAGTTGAGGGGGCTGAGGCAGGAGGTGGAGGGGCTGCAGCAGGACCAACACAGGTACGCCACTGAAATGTGCCACAGTATACTAAACTTTCTATATAGTCTTACTATTGTCTTCCTTTTAATCCTTGTTCCTTGTATTGAGCAGCCTTATGGACTATTTCTTTGTGTCACATTATGGGGACTAAAATTTGTATATACAGAATTCATGCATTCCTCATGGGGACAAAAATCAAGTCCTGATGATGTAAATCCTTTACTTTCATCACATTATTGAACCAGTAATAAAGATACAAGTTAAAATTGTTTAAGGTTAGGATTTAGGTTAGTCAATTAGTGACTGTAGTTAACGTTAGGATCAGTCTCCAGGAAATGAATGGATATCAATGTCCCCAAGAAGCATGTAAACCCAACATAAGTGTGTGTGTGTGTGTGTGTGTGTGTGTGTGTGTGTGTGCAGACTGAAGAGGAGCATCAGGGACAAGAAGTCTGCCCGTGAGACCAAACTGCAGGACTTCCTCCAGCTCAGGTACAGCCTTCTTTCATTCATTAATTTAACCCTTTATTTATTTAAAATTAATGAATATGAAATATCAGATTATAAAACAATGTGGTTAAGCTAAAGAGAAAAAGTGGTTTATCCTAAAATACAGCTTACTGTCTGTGTTTTTCTTCATCCAAAAGCACATGTGGAGGCGTGTACTCTGTCTCTCTCTGCAGATCTCCAAATGCTTGGTTTCTGCGGTATATGTCAGCATTGTACATTGTAATTCATGAATCTCCTTCTTTTTAAAAGAGACATATTGTACAAAATCGACTTTTTTATGGTTAAATATTACAACGTCAGAGGGTAAATGTGAAGGGGAAACAGTTATATTTGGAGTGATTCATGCATGTTTGAGTAATCTTTATTCTCCTGTATTCAAGATGTCATTGCTCCAATCTAGCCCCGTTTTCACCGCCATCAATACACGGCCACTGTTTTCCACAATTTTCTTTTCTTAATTGGTGATACACATAGGATTCAGCAGCGTCGCATAGCCATTTTTGCACAAATGAAAAAAATCAGTTAGTCGCTGCAGCTATCCATAGGAGGGGCCGAGAGCATGCGCCACTTTATTGTGATGACCTATATGGCAACGTACTGTAAAGAAGCAGGCAGGAACTAGTTTTAGGGTGAATACTGATAATACGACAATATATAGACAAAGGCACAATGTCTTTTTTAAAGTCTATACACCAGTTTAGTTCTGATAATGTCAAATCATGTCTTCCACTGCACACTAATAAATGATTCTACAGCAACCCACTACGGTGTCCAAAGTTGGACAAAAAGCCATAGATACGTGACTTGGACAGGAAAAACCTAAAGCCAGTTGGTAAAATAATGTCCATGCCCATGCTGTGTTCATCTGTTTCTGTAGTAACCAGGCTGCTGCTGAGAAGATGAGTCTGGAGGAGGAGATCAAGCGCTGTAAAGACCAGGTGATCAGGGCCTCCAGGAGGTCCCTTGCAGCACAGGTACAGCCCTCCCTTTCATAACTACTTAATATAGTTAAACCTTTCCAAAATGAATACTATAATCTATAATACAGATATAATCTATAATACAGATATAACCTCTGCTGCTCTGTGACGTATCTTCCCTACTTCAAGCACCACCGCCCCCTCCTACTCCAGGAAGCACTGACCACTCAGGAAGCACTCTCAATTAGGCATGGTATATCTGTGATTTCCCCAGATATTGGTATCGGTCTGATATTGAAAATTTTGCCCAAATTCTTTTCTGTTAGCTGCCCTTATGTGTGTGTGCACATGTGTCAAATCAAAGTTTGTCCTCAGTGCATCAGATTGGTCTCTTTGAGCAGACTAAATAGTAAATATATGAATTTATATCCCAGAAAAATACATAAGTTATCGGACCACCCCTACTTTCAGTCCTGTTTGCTCTTATGTGTTTATCAAGATAAAGGCATATGTCCATTTTATATTAGAAAGTTGATACAAAGTTTAAAGAATGTCATAGTATTTTCAATGCAGGTAATTGACCCGCTGTGCACTCCTGTAAATCTGAGCAGCATTTAAACTCTTCTGTTGTGTCCATTGTGGTGTGCGCAGCTAAGTGCGTTGAAGAGCAGCCAGGAGCAGAGCCTATACCCCCTGCACCGGGAGCTGGCTGACAGTAAGGCCGTGCTGTGGCGCCTGGGCGAGGTGGCCCCCAGGTCAGAGCCTCATCCTCCCCCTCATTTCCTCTCTCCTCCTCATCCTAATCCCCATTCTCCTCATCCTCAACCCCCTCCTCTTCCTCTGTCTGACCTGTGTAGTGCTCTGTGGAACCCGAGCTCATGTCTACCCCTCCTCTGTGCAGGTTTCCCCCTCAGGACCTGGAGTCTGCACAGAACCAGCTCAGAGCTGGAGTCCAGGAGATCGAAAAGAAGATCTCATCCACAGAGGTACGTACATGAACCGCACCACTGTTTTGGGCGAGGGTGATGGGGCTAAAGCTGCTGGTGCGTGTGTGTGCGTGTCTGCTATTCAGGAGCACTATACCAAGCTGATGGAGGAGCTAAGGAGCGGCAACCTGCTGAGTGACCTGCAGCCTGTGAGCGAGGCCCTGAGCACGGACAACGAGCCTGTGCAGGTATCACACACATTATGCACACAGAGCCCCTCCCCCTCTGATCATGTGACTTTTGTCCTGATGGGCTGTACATGTGCAGGTCACTGAGGCCGCCCCTCTGCCACCCCCACAGCCTCCTGCAGGGGGCAGTGCCTCTCCACTCAAGAAGAAGAAGCACAAGAAAGCCCAGGAGCTGCCCAACAGCAACAACACAGTGTTCGAGCGGGCCATGGAGAGGCTGGGGGGCATCTCCCCCACACCCAGCCGGGAAAGACAGGGCTCCTCTCCCCCCCCCCCAGCCGGTAAAGACAACACACAGTACACACAGAAGTATCTCATGTGATAGTACACACACAAGTATTGCGTGTGTGTAACTGTGTGCTTTGTACTACCTCACTGGCAGTGAGTAATTCCATTTCTGTAATTCTGTAAATTCTAACACCACTGTGTTAGAGAAATTCGCTGCTTACTGAGCTGTAAAACCAACAGCCCATATGCAAGGTTTTGTGCCTCAGTGTCGGGAGTTTGATTCCCATCTCTGACAATGTGCTGTATGTCCTCTCTGCTCTCACCCCATTTCACACTGCACTGTCCTGTCTGGTAAAAGAAAAAAAGATTGGTCAGTGGGCAGGGGACATCTGGCTAACTCAAGGGGAACCGGTGCAGTTTAAATGTATGTTGCTGATGATTCTTTATGTCCTGTTTAAGTGTGAGTTTCCTGTTCCCTGTGTGGTGCAGGGTGGAGCTCATAGGGCACATCCAGAGGTTCCGCTCGTCCACTGGCAGTTTCCACAGCCTGGGTCTGACAGATGTGGTCAGCGGGGTCAGCCAGCTCATCCTGGACCAGCAAGAGGTATACAAACACACCCAAAACACAAAGTCTTAAACCCAGCCCTCTCTCTGCTGGGGAAGTACACACCCAAAGTCAGTCTGTATGTCAGTGTCGTTATTAAAAATACCTTGAAAAACATGAACTCTTATTGTGAGCGGCATCGCCTCTCCTCTGATCCAACCTGTAACTTTGCTTGATGTGGTCACAGACATTTGAGAGAAAACTGAACTCTGAACTGAACTAATCCAAGAACAGAACATGTTTGTAGAGGTCTAAACTATAGTGTTAGCAGCTTTTACACTTTTACACACCCCATGGAGACACAGGGAGGGCATCTGACACACATGGATATTTCGGAACATGTTTGTAGCAATCTAAACTACAGGGTTGGCTTTCATGAACCTTACGTGTGTGTGTCGTTTCAGGAGAGGAACCGCTCCAGAGCCAAAGTTATCCCAGGGGCATCTGCATGTGTGATCCCTTCTTTAGGAAACAGCACCTCCGTCTGGCAGCCGCTGGAACCTCACAAGGCCACTCATACCAATGCAGTGAGTATTTGAAGTCAATAATACTAAACTTAACATCCATTCAAAAGTAATCTAGCTCCACAATGTGATAAATAATTTTGTTCCTTCGATCTCTCTACTGAAAATACTTCAAACTGCCCATAATTCAGTCCCAGGTTTAATTGTACTGGAGTCCACTGAGGTTTATTTTTGTTGTTTTGCAGTTGAACTCTGAGGACCCGTGCATCATCTGCCATGATGACATGAGCCAGGAGGACATGTGTGTGCTGGAGTGTAGGCACAGCTTCCACAAGGAGGTACTGCTCCACTCTCTCTGCACTCTTCTCCACCCCTTCTGCTCTCTCTGCCTCGCCCGCCCTTTGCACGCTGCTGAGCGGGTGGGGCAGAGACATTTAGTCATACATTTAGTCATACATTTTAGTCTAACCAATTATGACACAACAGCTTCTTGTTCATCACATCCTCTCTTCTTTTCTATACTAAACTGCAGTGCTACTACTACTACAACTACTGAGCAAAAGTTTAGTTTATGTTTAATTTAGTTTATGTTTAGATTTAGCTAAAGCAGATAGAAACTAGCTTTAGCTAAATCTGGTGCAAGACCTATAATTGTATTTAAAATCTGTTCTCTTTGTCAGCTGCTAAGTTATTACAACATGTTGTCTAATTAAGTTTTAAATGTGCTTTTTTTGGACATTAGTTACCATATAGCTGGTTACATTGTGCCTTTGAAGTGTTAGTATTTCGACACAACATGGACAGTGTGTTTCTCTTTTTTACTGGTTCATCCACATGTCAGTCTTACCCAGTGGAACTCCGTATTAGCAAGGAAGTGTCACAGCTTATAGATTTAATATTGTCCATCTCCAAATGCAGACATGTTGTTGACCCCAGCCTTCCCTCTGATGTTGCTCCCTTCTGTTCAGTGCATCCGCTCATGGCTGAAGGAGCAGAGCACCTGTCCCACCTGCCGAGAACACACCCTGCTGCCAGAGGACTTCCCTGCCCTTTCCACTAAGAGACACATCTGAGATGGCGCTCCTGCCCTGTGCACCTGTCCTGTCTGAATCACATCTATTACTTTGGGGATTTTTATTTGACTTAACTAATTTATGACAGTATGAATACAAATCGCTGAGTTTGTTTTCAATAATGGCTATTCTTTATTTTAACATTCTTATACTTCTTTTTACATTGTTTATTAAAAACATTAAAATACATAGTTAAAAGTTCTATTATTGACTCTTGTTTTTGCTGTACAAAACCTACACTGGGAGTGGAATGGTTGGAAGAGGTCAGAGGTGGAACAAGTCCTCCTGGGACCACTGCTCCCTGTGTCTCCTCTTGTCCATTTCAGACCTTCTTGACTGGTCTGAGGCAGGGTCAGACTCTGCAGAGTTTGAGTGGGAAGTTTTCTGTGATGAGGTGGTCATCCTGAAGCACGATGACGATGTTCACTTCAAACTCTGAGGGATAAAAAAACAGAAAACAAAGATTGTATAGAGAATATTTAAAGCAGACCTATCGACTTCAGAGCTTTTAATCATGTTAGTTGTTAGTGAAATGCCACTATGAGGGGAGTAGGGTTGTCAAAAGCATTGAAACTAGATACTCATTTGAGCAGGTATCGATACGAAAGTCACATTCACAGGACAGAAACAAACCTTTCCTGAATAGCTTTAGAATGATCTTGAGCTGTATCAGAACATGTATAAGACCACATGGACCACTATGGAACCTACCTGGACGACTGGGGGATTAGACAGATATAAGGCCATATGGTAATATAAAAAAATGATTCTATTATTGTGGTATCGGAATCTGCATTGAATATCGATTCTGTTCCTTAGTATCAGAATCAAGTTTGAAATTTTAGTCTCGTGACAACACTGGAGGGGAATGAGGCCTGACAGTTCTGTAGTTTTGAAGAGAGTGGCCTTGTTTCTATTGTACTCCAGCTTTAGATCAATATTGTGGTTTACAATGAGCAAAATGTAAAATTATGAGTATGATTCATAATTCTTGTGAATTATTAAATCACAAGATGTCTCCTTTAAGCTCTCAGCCCTGGTCCCACACTGACTTACCCACTTTGAAGTTGGTGGTCTCCAGGGTGGGGCAGGTGAAGAGGCGGGGGAATACCATGTAGACTGGGATGGGCAGGCCGTGGCACACGTCACCCTCTGCGATCTGGATGTTCTGGATCTCTGTGGCATCTCTAGCATAGCCCTCCGCACAGCCTGGGCACATGGTCACAGTAGGTAGAGAAGGGAGGGGTCAGTTAGGACTGAATCATGGTGAATCATCGGGCAGAGGATCACACAAAAGCACATGGTTGAGTAGTACTTTAAGTATAGGGATGATGACTGTTATACCTGTAAGGTCCTACCTGTAACCTTACTCAACCTATGCTTGAGGGCCTAAGTGTGAGGGATGAAAAAGGTAATTGGTTCGCACAACTTGGATGCTACAAAAGATGTTTGATGAAGAGCTGTGCCCGAAACGTCACCCTGGAAAACCAATTTCTTTTTTCATGTCTTGTATTGCCTGCTCAGATCTTGCACATTTGTTTTAAGATAGATGTGTGTGTGTGTCCTCCCGTACTCATTGGGTTACCTGTGAGGGCCTACACTCCAGGACCTACAATCCAGGACCTACACGTGACGTCCTAAGCATAAGGACCTACCGCAGGTCTCCACCCGCACCAGCTGCAACTCGATGCTCTTGATGGGTATGTCCGAGTGCTCCACCACCACTTCTCCACTTAGAGGCTGACTGACCACACACGACGTGGCATCCAGATGTCCTCGGATCAGGAACTTAGGCAGCGTGTCCCTCTGGAGGACAGGAGATAGGCAGGGGACAGGAGATAGAAAGAGGACAAGCAGGGGACAACCAGGAGACAGGCAGGAGACAGGCAGGGACAGGCGATAGGCAGGAGACAGACAGAAGACAGGTCAGGGACAGGAGACAGTCAAGTACTCTGTAATATGATCACATTTTAGTCATATTGTGCAGCCCTACAGCCTGTATCAATAGGGAAAATAAACTTCATTTAGGGATGTCTTTTTGAAACTGATAAATATAAGAAGATAGAGTGAGAGTGAGAGTGCTAATACTGTATACATCCAGGCAAAGCTAATGCATCTATATGAAGACTAGTGCTGCCTTGCACCCGCCTCTCTGCTGCTCTGCACTCACCTCTCTGCTGCTCTGCACTCACCTCTCTGCTGCTCTGCACTCACCTCTCTGCTGCTCTGCACTCACCTCTCTGCTGTTCTGCAGGGTGTCCGGGGTGATGCTGAAGGACACGGGAGATGGAGACACTTTGGCTTTCTGAGGCTGCAACAAGCAAATAAAAAAACAAACAGGACAGGCTCAGGGTTAGACGGAACCCGTCTCCCAAGACTAACATAGATGAACCACACATGCACACACACACGCACACACACGCGCACACACGCGCACACACGCGCACACACGCGCACACACGCGCACACATGCTCTTCTGGATCCTGAGTGTGTTGATTTGATGATTTCTTATAATGCACAGATTAGTGTTGTCACGATACTAAAATTTCCAACTCAATTTTGATACTAAGGACTCAATCCTCAATCTTCCGATACCACAACGGTAATAGAAAAACACCCTTTCTTTAGACAATAGTGATTTTCAACATTAAATCATAGTACTTTCACTAGCACTTTTCTATTATCATGTGTCTTATATCTGTGTAATCCCTCAGTCGTCCAGGTAGGTTCCATTCTGGTCTACTGGCGTATACTAGTCTATGTGGTCTTATACTTGTTCTGAAACAGCTCAAGATCATTCTAAAGCTATTCAGGAAACATTCATTTCTGTCCGGTGAATGAGACTTTTTAAGTATCGGTATCTGCTCAAATGAGTATCTAGTTTCGATACTATTTTTTGGTATGAGATTTTCAATACTTTTGACAACCCTAGTATAGAGCCACTCACCTGACAGTGCACGATGAACTCACAGGTGCGGCTCAGGTCTTTGGCCAGGAGGGGGCGCTTCACGTCACAGCGCAGCGTGTACTGAGGACACAGGCTCAGGGTTTAACAAGCCATAGTATGATTTTTCTGCTTTTAAGTAAGAACCACCACAAAAAACATGACTTTACATTTTGTTCAAAAATCACAATTACAGACATTACACCTACTCAATTTATTTTATTATTTTCCAATTAAAGGTGCACTATGTAACTTTTCTGATGGAACGTCCGGTGTCACCAACAGGCCAAGTTACAGGTCAGATCTGTGGAGAGGAATGCTTGAATTCTTAGCAATAAAAAGAGATTTCGTAGCAATAAAAAGACCTGCGATGGCATAATGTAAGATAAATATGTTGCATGCTATACTGCAGAACATTCCAGGCAAAGCAATAACATCTCCAAGGAGCCAAGCAGGAGGCAGACCACTCACTAAAAAAGTTACACAGTGCTCCTTTAAGTTCTCAGTCAGTCGCTCCATACATGAGGAGGTGGTCTGCTGTGTAGAGTTGGACAATATATTGGAAAATTGATAATATCGCAATTGCTGCTCTGGAGATATGTAAAAATTTGAATACTGAGAATATCGCCTATAAATAAATATATTGAAAATGACAGCAAAAAGAGCAGAGTAAAAGTTAATGAGCAGAAACATCTAGTGTCATCCCCCAACCAAGAGTATAAAGTCATATTTCTGCACTTTTGTGGTTCATTTTATGCTCCATTCAACATTTTGTGATATTTGATCATTAACCAAAACATTTACAGGCACATTTAGCACATTCAGATTTAGAATGTATTGCCTGAATACTGTAATTGAGATAATGGAAAAAAAAAAATCAAAATGTACATTTTTGTCAATACTACTGCTATGGTACCTAGCAGGAGGGGGTCTGTGGTACTTATCAGGAGGATTGTGGTGATACCTGGATGTTGACAAAGACCCCGTGGTAGGTCTCGTACAGGACCTTGTTGCCTTTGGCCTGAAGCGGGAATTCAAATGGGATCTCGGTCTTTCCTCCAGGGATTTTCCCCGAGCGGGCCACCTCGATGCTGCTGCTCAGGAGGGGAATGGGCTGGAAGGACAAAGAATATGTGACATGGGTCAGAGAGCTCCCAGAATGTTGTAATGTTTTTTAGAGATACGCTAAACTATACAATGAATTGTTGTCATATTGTTGCACGCTAACGTATGTTGTTGTCAACATTAATTATTAATTAATTTGATAAAACTTCTTCCTACTCCTGAACCATGGCCTCCCTAGATTATTACTAATCATCACATCCTGTCTCTTTTCTATAATCATTATTGTGAACTGAATCTGTCGTGTGTTTTTAACTGATGCTCAAATAAATAAAATAAAACATGCTGTGGCATCTTTGAAATCAAGTAATATTTCTAATCATTTGTGGTCTTTTCACTATGTTTGCTCCACCCCAGCTTCAACTGGGAGAAATATTAAATGTGCAGATAAACTAAAATATAAACAATTTATTTAAAAAATGTATTTGATCAAAAAATGTTACCTATTGATATTTTTGCTTGACAATATAATAAAAGATCTACAAACGTGTTCTGAAATGCAGTGGGATTCTTGGATTAGTTTATCAGTTCAGATTAGTCTCTTTCAAAAGTGAACGCTCCTGTAAATATTTCACACCTGTGAAATTTGAAAACATAAATGGCAAATCTAATATTATTTCAATCATTTTAGGACTTGGCTAAATGATTCAATTCAACTTCATATTTGTAACATATATGTCCTGGCCTGCTCTTCACTCCAGCTCCTCCTCCACAAGACCTGGGAGTTACCTTGACAGAGTTGTAGAAGGCCTCAAAGACGCCCACGCTCTTGGAGCTAAGCTGCAGGTTGACCAGGCCCTCCATGCTCAGGAGGATGCCATGGTGAGGAAGGGGCTCCTTACATTGCAGCACCACCACACCACTCAGGACCTCCTGCAGGCACAACGACACAACATCAGTACAAGCACAGCGAGAATACAGCATAGTAGAATCACACTATCTGTCTATTTATCTATCCATAACCCCACTCAGCACCTCCTGCAGGCTCAACAGCCTAACCCTGAAAAACATGCATCCTTACTGTGTTAACCTGACTCTTACTTGGCCTGGAGGAGGGCCTTTTGCTTATTTCCATAGAAATGTTGTTCCTTTGGCTATAATCTTCCACAGCATGACATAACATTCATCTAGATCCATGGAGAATGTTACAAAGTATAGTTTTAACTTTCTATTTCCATGGAACCATGCAGGTGATATTACACCTCCAGAAAGTTACATACTTTACCTTTAAATTCAATAGACCATTAGCAAGATATTGTGGCACAGCAGCCTGGTCTTCTTGCAAGTGTGAATTCTCAGAGGAAGAAGATGATTTACATGAATCATGATCAAATTGGCTTCAGGAAAATTGTGATATAAATGTTTTTGGCATATCACCCTCCCCTAAAGGAGAACACATGTGCCTATAATGTGCTGCTGACGTAGCTAGACACTGATTCACTGATGCTGGGGTTGGGTTAAACGAACAGTATGTAAGATTGTCATTTTAAATTTCATAAAGCTATGATCTGTGTCCCCAGATATGAGGTAAACATGTTCAATCAAATATAACTTTTAATGATAACAATTGTAATACTGATTTATTATTAGTTACCAAAATATTGAACATGCATTAATCAGTGCTAGTGCAGCCTCTGCAGCTCAGTGAGTGAATTCTGGAGGTTCTGAGTTTTCACATGAGGAATGGCCTGTCCATATACTGAGAATAAGAAACACTTGTATGTGTCCAGTATCTACAGATTGAGGCACTAACCCAGGTTCAGTTGTGATTGTAGTACATTTTTGAAGAGTGCAGGCTACATGTTGTTCAAACACTATAGCGAAAAGAGCCTTAAGGCTTTAGGTCTGGACTATCGCTGGAGCCTACCCTGTAACAAAAGTCGTCCCAAATTGATAACTTTTCATGTTTTATTTTGCACGCTCCATCTGCTGCCCTGGTCCTCCCGGTGTTCCCCTGTCCCCGGTGCCCACCCCGCGGAGGACGAGCCCACAGACCGAGCGCCCCCCCGGGGCTTGGTCCGGGCCGTGCTCCGGGCACTCACCCCTTCATGGTACACTTTGTTGGCTCTCTTCAGCCTAATGTCCACCGAGACGCTCATCTCTGACCACCATAGACGGCCGCTCAGTCACGTGACAACAACAAGCACGTGACCGATCACATGAGCGGCACAAGTTCTAAAACGCTTCAAAATAAAAGCTTTTTTTTTTTTTTAAACTTAAAAATAAAAGCATTCTTCAAAATGTCTTTCTTTCAAGCACCAACCAACACCAACCTTCATTATAGAGGTAAAGTATTTTAAGGACACTAGTTGTAGTTTTATAAATGTGTTCTTATTTCAAAACTCAAGGTTTGATCATTGTGCACAAAGAGAGTAGCTATTCTGCAGAAGGCTTGAGGGCAGAGCACCATAAGGCCTGTTTAAATTCTAGCCTATTCTTAAATATCCAGTGTCATACATCGAGTTCTTGAACATTAGTGCAATATACTTTGTACTTTTAGTGCATATTCTGTAATTATAATTGTATTTATTTTTAAAAGAGGGAAATAGACATTGGTTCTCAAAACTCGAACTGTGATGCACTGCCATAGGTGATACTGATCTCCCTCTGGTGCTCAGTTGTTAAAGGTACAGTATGTAACTTTCTGGAGGTGGCACATCACCTGCATGATTCCATGGAGATGAAAAGTTAAAACCATATTTCAGAACATTCTCCATGGAGATATACGTTTTATGCAATAATGTGGAAAATTATAACCAAAGGAACAACATTTCCATGGAAACAAGCAGGAGGAGGCCCTCCTCCTGGCCAAGTAAGAGGCAGGTTTGAGGAGATTCAAGCCCGCTCACAATAAGGATACGTTTTTTCAGTGCAATAAACACAACTAAAAAGAAAAAAAAAAACATGCTTTTATTTTTGTCTATTTTTTGGTTGAAAAGTTACATACTGTCGCTTTACTACTTAGAGACAATTTTAATCAAATTTTTAATCATCCAGTGGGTAAGTTCTTGAATCCAGTGCAGAGATCTAGACCCATTTTAGACCTCAGGTTTAGTACTTGGTACTTGGTGTGAAAGGTTGGAGGGCCATTGGTGAAAGTCAGTAAATGTAATGGCCTAATTGTCCAAATGTATCATGTCCCCATCAGCACTATTTGTTTTGCTCTTTTAGAGTTGCACTGACACTTATGCTCTGAAGGCCCACACACCGGTGCATTTTAGCAAACATGGCGGCCCCCATAAAGTTGCCACAAAGATTTCATTTCTCTTGACAAGCAGGACTGTTGATAGAGGAATCTTTACATTCACTATTTCTTTATGGTTTAAACTGCAAAGCAAAGTTCTAGACCACTTTTTATTTGTCATCATGGCATCACACATTAAACCCATATAAAACAGCCCATGCTAATAAACTACTATACTCATTTAGAAGTAATGCTCAGTACTGGACATTCAGTTTTGGGGGGTTGTAGGGAGCAGAGACAGAAGCAGTGACTGGAGCAGTGTCAGGAGGAAGCGGGCGTGGTCAGGAGCAGAGGCAGGAGCAGAGGCAGGAGCAGAGGCAGGAGCAGAGGCAGGAGCAGAGACAGGAACAGTGACAGGAACAGTCAAAGAGAACTAGTGACAGAAGCAGTGACAAGGCGTGGTCAAGAGCTGTGGGGGGCAGGATTCAGGGGCCCACAGGTATTGTTTGGAGGAGACACAGAGATCTGTTTCCACAACACAAAGCAATGGTGCGGCCTGCCCACCCCCCAGACACCCAGCAACAAAACACTTTCACAGCTTTATTCACACTGGACACACATGAACACAACAATAGGCCTGACCCACATGCAGTCCCATATATGTTAGGCTGCCTTATAGTTCTCCTCCAGCCGCAGCTTGTCCGTGCTCCCCAGAGGCTCGCTGCTGGACACCTGCACCTTGTCGAAGAAGCTGAAGTCGGCTACGTAGCGCCCAGTCCCGGTGCTGAACAGGACAGGCTTGAACTCGCAGCCCCACAGGATCTCCTGGGGCACGTAGGAGGTGCGGCTCTGGCACGTGGCCGCCGTGGACTCCATGGTGGCGTTGAGTGTGACCAGCAGCTCAAAGTCCGCCGTGGACAGAGACTCAGCGCTGAGCCGGGACAGGGGGCTGCTCTGGTCCAGCACATGGTAGAAGGTGAGGGGCAGGATGAGGAATGGACACTCCCCGCTGGAGTCCATATAGAAGTCCACGGAGCTCTGGTGCACCTGGGTCTTCTCGCCTTCCTCCGTCACGCTGGAGTGCAGGAGCTTGCCCGTGAGCTGGCACTGGATGAGCAGGCTCTTCCTCATGTTGGCCACGCGCACCATCAGGCAGCGCTGACCCCGGTGCATGCATACCACTGCCACCTGGCTGAACTTGATGGTCTCCGCACGCTTCTTGGGACGCGCCAGTTTGGCCAGGAACGCCCCGGTCACAAAGATCTCCGCCAAGCCCGTGATGACTAGCTGGGCTACCAGGGTGAAGATGGCCAGGGGGCACTCCTCGGAGATGTAGCGGAAGCCGTAGCCGATGGTGGTCTGTGACTCCAG
Organism: Periophthalmodon schlosseri; assembly: GCA_000787095.1. Classification (NCBI taxonomy): domain Eukaryota; kingdom Metazoa; phylum Chordata; class Actinopteri; order Gobiiformes; family Gobiidae; genus Periophthalmodon; species Periophthalmodon schlosseri. The sequence continues at coordinate 2,589 of KN486834.1, read as the reverse complement.
GGAGAAGAGGAAGGCCCCAGTGAGGGTGTGCACGTTCTGGACACAGGAAGTGTGGTTGGCGCTCAGGCCAGCCTCCATGTCCCCGTTGCCGATGCCAATGACGTAGAAGATGACCCCGAAGATGAACCAGGTGAGAACGAAGGTGGAGGCGAACAGGGTGAGCTTGTACCTCCACTTCATGTCCACCACCGTGGTCCACAGGTCGTGCAGGTACAGCTTGACCATGCCCTCCACGTTGTCAATGCGCACGTTGTTGTGGCCATCCTTGGACACAATCCGCCTCTGCACCGCCTTCCCTGCCGCCATCTTGAGTCTGGCTCTCACACTTGTGCAGGGTCAGGGAGGCTCCACTAGCATCGCACAGAAGTACTAAGGAAGAGCACAGCCATGTTAGTCCCATTGGAATTATGGGCACAGTTGTTTTTTATATAATTTTATATAATGCCCCTGGTTGTTGTTTTTGTGTAATACAAATAAATACTATACTATGTTTTTATTTTAAAAAATGTAAAGTTACTATGACTATAAGCATTTTTTACACATTCAAAAACAAGACTTCCTTGAGGAGCTGCATGAGCAGCGCAATAAAAGTTAATTATAAATTGTGTTAGGAAGAATGTCAGGCCTATTTTGATTATGAATTATGACTTGAAGAAAATACACTTTTTACAATATTTAACTCATGTGGAAACAAAAAAAACTTTATGTAACTTTTGTTATGAATACCAAATATTCTTATTCCTTCTCTTGAACGTGAAGTGTTTCAAGAGAAAAGAAGGCCCATTATCATAGTAATTAACAATTCAAAACAAGATATTCTACTTTTGAATGGTGAAAAGTCCTACAAATGGCTTCTATAGCTGAAAAATATCACATAACTGAAAGATATAAATGAAGAGGTCATCTTTAGATTTTAGATTATGTGAAATGTATTGCCAGGCTTTCATTCAAAATGGGAAAAATCTGAAAATCCCAATGCTACTTCACACAACAAGCTAATGTGTTGAGAATCGCAAAACTAAAACTTCAAGTCGTACAGATGTCCTTCAAAACAATGCATTCACCCCTTCCACACCTTCTTCTCCCTATTACATATTAACAGTTGACTCCTCCACGAAGGTTAAACCACTACTGACTAACCTGAGACTCAGTGTGGCAGTCTGGGAAACTATAACTCCAACATTCAGCTTTAGAAATCAAAGTCTAGAAAGGACAGTTCTGAGCGAGTGAACGGGTAAAGCGGTGAACAAGTAAAATGGGTGAATGGGTAATACGGTGAATAGGTGTACGTACCTCTAGTCTCCGGCTCGTCGTCCTCTCGCGTGTGGATGATGCTGGACTTTGTCGCAGACTGAAGTCCAGAGCAGAGTACCTAAGCTGTGAATAAGTCCTGGTCCCGCCCCTACTCCCATACCTGTACACTCCCCCTGTAAGGACCGCCCATACACCACACCTTCAGCCAATCACGACGATCCAATCCAATTCCGAATCAGGACTAAATCAGGTCGGGTCAGTGGTACTCAGTTAGGTTTAACAGTGTAACAGTACTCTTACTTGAGTAAAAGTTGTGGTTATTCTTCCCATTGTGAGTAAGTCTACAAGTGACAAAAGCTTTATGTTGGCAATATGAAATGATTTGAACATTTGTGTTTCCTGCACTGTTCCTTCAGATATGATTAAGTTTTTCAAATTTTTGTGTCTATCTTTTTAAAATACCAGATTTTGTGCATTATTTAATGTTTTGTCCTTCCAACTGCATTCACTTTACAGTAGTACTGTTTATCCCCAAATACTTTTCTGCTTTTAGCTGGGTTAATTCATGGAGTTGAGTAACCTTTTTTAAAATAATTGCGTTCTTACTTGAGGACGATTTTTTGGTTTTGCATTGCCATTTCTAGCTTTGTAGGGGTGCTGTGAAAATTGGTTGCAGGGGGGCCTTAGTTTTGAAAAAATAAAAATAAATAAATACTTGTTAACTGTAAGATGAGCCCGTGGGTGGAACTGGAGGTGTCACTGGGAAGAAAGGCCCCAGAGGGAGGGTCAAACAACTGGCCCCGCAGATTTCAGCCACATAATGGATTTTGTTTCATCCTGTTTGGTGAGGCTCATGAGCGTTACATAACCAAATGAAACTGCGTTATTTCAGTGTAAATGGCCTTATCTACAAGCATAAAATTAGCAACATCACACCAACAGAAAGTTATGGATAAAAGGTCCTATACATTATTGTTATTAAGGCTATTTAAATGACAAAGTGCAAATAACTGTTTTATGTTTTTCTAATTAATACTTTACTGCTGGGATAGTACATTTGGTAAATATTGATCAGTATTACATCAGTTAAAGTAACAGTGTGTAACTTTCTGGCAGTGGAATGTCAACTGCATGATTCCATGGAGAACTAAAACCATACTTCAGAACATTTTCCATAGAGATACGGTTGAAACCAGAAGTTTACGTTCACTATATAGATAGACTCGTATGCTTTTTTTCTCACTGTCTGACATGAAATTAGACTAAACTTTTCCTGTTTTAGGCCAATTAGGATTACTAAAAATTATATCTATTTGATAAATGCCAGAATAATGA
>JACM01001794.1:0-30544 GCA_000787095.1 Periophthalmodon schlosseri | reverse complement strand
CTGGTTTAGTCCTGGTTTAGTCATATTCTAGTCCACTGCAAACCCTTTCAATATGAATTAGTTGTGTTTTTCTCGTTTTTAAGATGGCACAAATCAGGTTGAGGCTTTAAGATAAATTACCTCCTGATACATTGTCCTTGCATACGTCCCTCCCCATGTCCCCGGGTTCTCGTCTTTGTCTCGTTGCTTTGTGCCGCTGTGGAGAGCTTAAAGTGGTGCTCTACCTCCATCCAATAACCGTCCGCTCCAGCAGGCCTCAGTCAGTCCTTGTTAGTTTACGTGTTTTGTAAGACCTGGCATGAACATTTTATTTAATTTGCTCATTTTAACAAAAGGTGATACTTAAGACGCTCCCATGATTTCATACTTCTTCACATTCTGTTATTTTTTAATATCCCGTGGTCCAGAGTAGGCCGGACAGTAATCTAAAGGTTGTTGGTTCTATCCCAGCTCCGACCAGTCCATACCAGTTTTGTTCCGCTGGGAATAGGTGTCACAGTGGGACAGATACTGCTGTTGTGTCCCTAGGCAAGACACTTCAGACCCATATTGCATAGTTGAAGGCGGTGTGCGCGTGAGTGTTGGTCGGCAGCGGGGCCGATGCCGCAGATGGGCAGCCTCACTTCCGTCTGTCCCAGGGCAGCTGTGGCTAGTGTGGAGTGAATGAATAATACACAGAATTGTAAAGTGATTTGAGTGTCTGGAAAAGTGCTATATAAGACTAATGTATTATTGTTATTATACCATGGTTGTGTCCTTGGGCAAGACACTTCAGCCACCTTGCATGTTAACAGGGTGAGTGTGTGATTGGTGGTGCCAGGAGGAGCTGCTTACAAAAGTACTTAACCAACATCAAGTGAAGAGTGAAGGAGAAAGGCAAAGTAAAGCAAGACTAAAACATTTCAATCTATATTAATCGAAACATGTCTACTTTTTTTTAATGCTGTTTATGTTAGTTTAATAATAATAATAATCCCTGGGGCAGATTGACGGAAGCAAGCCTGCTAATCTGTGCCATCCGACTACCACCGACACACACACGCCACATTCATACATATATATGTATAGGCAGGATGGGTGTCTTGCCTAAGGACACAACAACAGTACTTATATGTTTCAGCTTCCTGTTTATGGGTGACATTTTGAAGACTTTTTGAAGAATATTGTCTTTTGAATTGTTTATTGCTGTGACAACGGTACTAATTTTTCTTCACTCTCAAACTCATGCAAAGACCCAGTGCTGCCCTCTACAGTGTAATTCCAATCATTTTCATTAAAAAACCCCAAAAAACATTGAATAATTCAGTTGTTTTAGCCTTATGTTTCTGTTTCTGTATTTATTTTCAAAGGTCCTGTATTACGCAAAACTGACTCTTGTGAGCTTTAAGCCATGTTAGAATGTTGTTACCTCATTAAAAACAAACCTGGAGTTGTGTTTTGTTTCATTCACACGTTTAGTCAGTCTACATCTCCAAAACTTAAAATTCTTTATTAAAAAACTTTAAATCCTTGTGATGTCATGGTAGTTTTCAAGTTAGCAGCTCCTTTTACCTTTTGTTTAGTAGAGATTGGCAATTCCAGGACTGAAATTATCCAAATGATTCTAGTGAAGGTGTATGGAGTTTAAAAACACAGTGGAGCACTTCCTGTTTTACCACATGACATCACAAGGTGGAAAAGAGTGTTTTCTGTTTGAGAGAAGAACTCAGCCTAAATATGCAGTGTTTGTGTGTTAAACATGTGTGAATGAAACAAAACACAACTCCAGGTCTGTTTGTGATGAGGAAACAACATCATAACAGATCAGAAAATAGTGTAATATCGGCCCTTTAAAATACTTAACAACTCAAAGCCAGGCTCACACATCATCACCTTCTGTGCCTTTGTTAAAAAAAATGCATACGTGATATTGTGGGGTTTTTCTACAAAATGGAGTTTTATTCATTTTTAATTTACTAATTGGATAATTATTCCTTCAGAGTCAAGTGCATCTTAACCTTATGAAGAAGTGATGTGAGAGTAGGATTTAATGTGGAGTGTTAAAGAGCTCCGACGGCTCGAGAGATTATCAAAAAAAATCTGTGTATTTTCTTGTAAATCACCGCACTAGTCCTGGTTTAGTCCTGGTTTAGTTCTGGTCTAGCCCTGGTTTAGTCCTGGTTTAGTCCTGGTTTAGTCCTAGTTTAGTCCTGGTTTAGTCCTGTTCTAGTCTTGATTTAGTCCTGATTTAGTCCTGGTTTGAGCCTAGTTTTAGTTCTAATGTAGACTTGACTTTACTTCTGTTTTAGTCCTGATTTAGTCCTAGTTTAGTTCTGGTTTAGTCTTGGTTTAGTCCTGGTTTAGTCCTGGTTTAGTCCTGTTCTAGCCCTGGTTTGATCCTGGTATTAGTCCTGATATAGACCTGACTTTGGCCCTGTTCTAGTCCTGGTTTAGTTCCAGGCTTAGTTTAGTTCCAGTGAATGTTCATTTTGCCAAGAAATGTTTATTTAATTTGAGTCTTAATCATCTGACAAAAGTGATTGTTAGTTTTAGTCAGTTTCAGTTCTGTTTCGCTCTAGTGCAGCTTCAGTCTCAGAAATGTCAAGATCATTTAAGATTCAACATGAACTTTATTGTCTCGGGAGTGGGACATTTGTCTTGGGCGATCCACCCAAACTGCCGTCAGTGCTCTGTGATAAATAAACAGATACATAAACTGATATATAAACAGATCAGTGCATAAATCCAGAATACATCAAAACACAAGCCGGTCATGGTCACATTTTTATACAGCGCTTTTCCACCTTCAAGGCTCTCAAAACACTTTACGCCAAGGGACCACTCACCCACTGACGCACACATTCATACACCAGCGTACACGACACTGAGGGGCGATGTGGGTTAAGTGCCTGCCCAAGGAGGCGATGTGGGTTAAGTGCCTTGCCCAAGGACACAACGGCAGTATTCATCTGTGAGAGCTGGAAATGCCCCGCCAACCTGTGGGTCAGTGGATCTGACCGCTCTACCAACTGATGAAGCAGATTCTTAGACCGTGGCACAGAGGAGTCCTTCAGTGTGGTCATGCGACTAATGTGACCATCACAGTATATTGTGTTTTCATGGTTTAAATTTAAAACTGTGATAGTCGCTGGGGCCTGCACACACGTGTTCTTGGACGGTGAGTTTGTTTATTCTGGTCTGGTTTGGGGCTCCAGGGTTTAAAAGAGGAGCTGTCATATCTTCACTCACTCCTTATATTCATGTTTATTTTTTATAATTTGACCAAAAATGTAGTACTGATTTTGTTTCATTTTTATTTCATTTTCGTCAACAAAAACACAAAATAAACACTGGTTCCAATGATATGGTGTGTGTGCCTATTCATGCACTAGCACCGTTGCCATAGCAATTAAAAAATTCAAAATAAAACGTCATATCTTTAGAATGATCACAAGTCGTCAAAATGGCGGCTATAAAACTAAACTAAACAGCAGAGTAATGCAGAGTAATGAAACGTGTGCACCGTTGCCGTAGCAATTAAAAAATTCAAAACAAAATATCATATCTTTAGAATGAGCAAAAGTCCTCAAAATGGCGCCTACTTGTTTAATGACTTCTGTTTAAATGTAATTACAGATTGCAGAGTGATGAAAAATTAGAACCATTTCCATAGCAATTAAAAAATTCTAAACAAAATATCCTAACTTTAGCATGATCACAAGTCCTCAAAATGGCCCCTATAAAACAGGAAACTAAAACCAATGAATATTTTTTTTATTTATTTATCGACTTCTGTTTAAATGTAATTATAGATTTTATTTATTGCAGAGTGATGAAAAAATCCCACCATTGCTGTAGCAGTTAACAATTCAAAACAAAATATTTCGAACGATCAAAAGTCCTCAAAATGGCGCCTGCTGTCTGTGATATGGATCTGTGTTTAAATGTAATGACGGTGTGCGTTCATTGTGAGCTCGTGAAGTGAGATTATTTTCAAGTCAAATGTTAAGTGCTGTTACAAAGTGCTGGTGATTTCTGGAGTGGACTCGTGCGGATCGCGCTGATTCAAGCCTCTGATTGGACGATTCTTTCTCTCACATGGACAATACAAGTGATGATATTTATTTAATAATGTGATTTAATATGATATATATTTGTACTGGGACAAATGTTACAAACCAGAAAAAGTGTTTGGGAAAAATGATGGTTTTTATAAGACTTTCATTGGAGAGAATAGCATAGTGTCAATATCTGAAAGATCTTAATTAAAGTGGAACTATATTTTTATGCCATGCTCCACAAAATAGTATAAAACTTGGCAAAATTCATGGAGTCGAGCAAGTCACTTCACATTTGTTTATCAAAAAAAAAACCAAAAAACCAAAAAACACCTATGTAATAGAATCAATTCAAAATAGGTTTATAACAGTCAAAGCAATAACATTTTCATGAGAAGAGCAGGTGACAGCCCCCCACCAGAAAAGTTCCATAGTGCACCTTTAACAGCTTGCGTAACTACTAATTGCAGCCCTATAGACTGCCTAATACTGAAACGAAATGTAATAAAAATAAAACTAGTCAGTGCAACATTCAAATTCCCAATTCAACTGATTTTAGAATTCTTAGGCCTACGTTAATTAGCCGATAATTAACATAGGCCTATACTGTTAATGAAGTGACTATATGGACCACACCCTCCTCCAGAAAACAATATTGTGTGAAACATGATCGCAGCCCTATGCAGAAAAACTAAAATAAAAATAGTATCTTTTCTTACTTTTTAAAAAATATATACTTTTTGCTGTGTATATGTTTAGTGACGTTACCATATGCTCAAAGCCTCCACTAGAAAACCTGTGTAGAGCACCTTTAATACTTGTGGTAACGGCCTACGCTGGTAGTATTGCAAAAATGAACTGCAACCTTATACAATTCATACTGCGGAAAAATGAAATAAAAATAAAGCTCGATACAGTAGTCAAAGTCTGAATTCAACTCATGTCATTATTGTTTTTGTCGTGTATTTGCCTGTAATTAACATATGACCAAACCCTTCACCAGAAAACTCCCAGAGTGTAACTTTAATATTTGTTTAATAACCTATACTGGCAGTGATGTGTAAATATTAATTGCAGCCCAATACAATTCCTAATGCGTAAAAACTAGTGAACGCAACATTCAAATTCTCAATTCAACTCATTTTACAGTTTGTTTTTTACATTTTTACAGTGTTTTAGCCTATAACTAACATAGGGTTATATCTTCAGTGAAGCAACCACTTTGTTACATAAGTAAAAGTTCAGACACTGGAGCAAAGAAAAAATACTCAAGTAAAAGTAAAAGTATCACATGAAAAAAATCTACGTAAGTAAAAGTATTAACCGTTTAAAAATAGTATTAAGTAAAAGTATTTAGCAGAGATTTTGAGATCTGATGAAGCTTCAAATGTAGTGATTTTGATAAAGATTTGTGCTGAATTTTGTTCAGCAAAAACACCTGACAGCAGAAACAACTGAATAGATTTTGTTTGCTCAAATTATGAACGTGTTAAAAATAAACCCTCAGTCTTTTCAGCAGGTCTCAAATAATCAAAATACTTTTACTTTTCAGTTCAGATCAAAATGTAGTGGAGTAGAAAGTACAGACACCTGCTCTCAAATGTGAAGTAAAAGCAGAACTTTTAATTTACTACTTTTACTTCTTTACGTTTCACCACTGATAGTGACCACAGGACCAAACCCTCCACCAGAAAACTTGCGTAGTGCACCTTTAATATTCATATTCAAAATGCAGAAAAAAATGAAATAAAACTAGTGAATACAAAATTCTAATTATGAATTCAACTCATTTTCTTGTTTATTTTGGGTTTATTTTTTGCAGTTGCCTATATATCTTAAACAAACTGACCATATGCTTGACTTTTGCAGCCTGTTCTAAAATGTTATTCTCGGCATTTCTTTCTGAAGTGTGAAGAAGGAGACGTTTGATGCGCTTGTTTTTGGACCCAGAGCGTCGCGCGTGGAGTACAAAACTGCCCGCGCGCTTGTGTCCAGTGTGGCGCGTGGGTGTGTGAAGACGGCTCATGTGCGCTCACCTCCTGCCCACGGCGCGAGGACAGACAGCCATCTGACCTTTCGCTGCGATCCGCGTCTCCTGCTGCTTCTGCCGGCTGCACGGAGGACACATGCCCGGAGCCGAGGCCAGGGCTGAGGACTCGGGTTCGGCGTGCTCGGGGGTCAGGGTGGAGCTGCTGGGGGTGGTCAGATGCGTAATAATAATGATGTAGAAATAGCATTAGATTATACAAGTGATCAGGAGGGTCACGCACGCGAGGCTCTGTGCATTTGAGGTGCAAGAGAGACATCCAGTGGACAGAAGGCGAAAGTGCAACGCTTCGACCTGTCTGTTCAAATCAAATACAGCTTTTACTGATATTGATTTACTATTGTAATACTGATTTATTATTAATTACAAAAACATTGGACACGATGGTCAAGTTATATGTTATAAATTGATGTTTTGGTTCTCGAGACGATTATCCAATGAGAAAGCAAAATGAGCATCACGCGAATTTCTCATTTTGGTTGCCAGTTCCAATGCTGAATCCAGTTGGTTTGAACCCTAAAGGACTCTCTCTGATCTGAATCCTCACTACCTAAACCCCAGTACGTGCAGCCAATCATTAGTCAGTGTTAGTCTCCGGATGTGTCCTCTATCTGCAGGTTAAAGCAGACCTATTCTGCATTCTTTTCAGTACTTTTATCCATGTCATAGTTGTTTCCTTCTCATTTATCCTCTCGAAGTTGTTTTTGGAGTGATTCGTGTATGTTTGAGCAATCTTTAATCGCTTATTTTGAAGACGCCATATTGCGATAAATCCCCATTTTCACCATTACCGGTACACGCCCACTGTGACATACTTACTTCGTTCTTCAATTTTATTTTCTTAATCCATGATATACGTAGGATTCGGTGGTGTTGCGTAGTCATTTCGCTAGTGTATCTGCAGCTGTCCATAAGAGGGGCTGACAGCTACACGACTCTTTGTTGTGATGACGTTTACAGCGATGTCAGGTCCCATTGGTACCTCAGTTTTCTAACACAGAAGTCAGTGGACTTGTTTCTTTAATTAAGCTGTCTTAGATAAATATTGCGAGTTAAAATGTGCAAATTATAACATATCCTCGGGTGTCATAGATTATAACTATAGAGCAGACACGCACACAATATGTCTGCTTTAAGGCACTGGCGAAACAGGTTCAGTTGTGATTGTACAGTAAGTCTATATACTGTTCCTTTAAACTATATATGTTTATAATGTGATTTCAATGCATTGTTCCCCTTTGAATTACTTGTGCATGTGTGTATGAATTGCACAACAACATAAACCAGAATTCTAAAGGGGAATGTTATCAAAACAATACAAATATCTTACTAAAAAGGTGATCTATATAAACAATACAAACATATATACATCTCAATGGTGGACCACAAAATCTCAGGATTATAAAGGATTCTGTTGGGAAAAATTGGAAAAAAGTGCATATTCACATCCAAAAATGGGTTAATAACTTCACTTCACACTCAGTAATAGCCACAGCTGCTCTGAGGTAGACTCATGGAAGTGAGGCTGCCAATCTGCGCCATCAGCCCCTCTGACCACCACCAACACACACACACATTTTCATACTAGGCAGTGTGGGCGAAGTGTCTTGCCTAAGGACGCAATAACGGAACTGGGTCCGAGCGGGAATCGAGCCTCTGACCCTTGGGCTGGGGGACCACTACTCAAACCGCTGAGCCACTGTCGCTCTTGTTGCTGGAGATATTGTGGTTGCCAGGTAACACATCATTATGGGATTGTCAGAAGATTCAGAAATATTATACAGAGATTAATACAGCACTGCCATCTTTAATGTCACATTTCACTTCAAAACTTTGTATCAGGCACAGACAGCAAAAACAAGTCCTTCATAATATCCTTGTCTCATTCTGTTGATTTGGTAGGAAAAAAAAGCATGTATACGCCGCCATGTTTGTTTTGATACAGAGCGGACAAGGCTTTCTTCTGATTTCTTCCTATCGAGAATAAAAAGGATAAAGAGCGTTGTGTGGGTCCATGGAGATTTAAAAGATTTTCAAAAAGATTTTCATAAACAGGGAAAACGGCTGTCTTTTGAGTACAATATGTAGCAAAAAATGTTTGTGTGAAATATTCCCAGAAACAAAAGTCCAAGGAGCTTGACATAAAATACACACCAAAGCGTTTCAGCCCAGCATGGCCTTCCTCAGGGTGCAAACAGGAGGCTTTCTTCTTATTGGCTCATCCACCTGTCAGTCACGTTGCCTGTGTCATGAATGCGTGGTCCATTGGCTGCAGTTCAGATGAGAGGCGGGAGAGAGGAGACAGCACCTCCTCACTGAGCTCAGACTGAAGCCAGGAGCCAGGGTGGAGTTTGGCGGCTCCTGTCCTGTCACACTACCACAAGAACGTGACATTAGACCAGTGGCCCTCAGACTTTTCACACCAAGTACCACCAAAAAAAAGATCTGGCTTTCCAAGTACCACCAGATCTAGATCAGGTCTAGAGCAGGACTATTCCAGGTCTAATCTAGGGCTAAACTAGGTCTAAAATGGGTGCTGTGAAGGACACTAGGGTGCTGTTGTATATACTAGGGTGCTGGTGTGGGTGCTGTTGTGTCACCTGTTGTAGAGTTGGGTGCAGCAGGACAGGAGCTGGGTGCTGTTGAGGACTTCAGAGCTGTTGAACGCTGAACTCAGGAGGTCAGAGCACTGTAGGTCCGGAACGTACAGGATCCCTATGGAAGTTTAACACAGTAAAATATACGTGAGAAAACATGAGAATCCAACTCCACATCCACTAAACATGATGGTGACACAACTACAGAGAACAGAATGAAAAGCACAATATTACGTCATGCCTTATTCATTTTCTGTTAGTTGGTGTTTGAACAGAAAACATCAAATTTACCTTCAAATGAACAGTATTACAACACCACATACACAGTTTAGTAGCAAAAAAGATGGATTTAGTGTTTAGTTCCACTTTAACAGAACTCCATCCTTACCCTCTAGTGCAGTGGTTCCTAATTTCGTTGAACCCTCCCTGTTAACTTGAAAACTACCACTTCAACAAGGTGAAACAGGAGATGTAAACAAACTAATAAATTACTCAAACATCTGTGAATGAAACAAAACACAACTCCAGGTATGTTTTTAATGAGGTAACAACATTATAACATGGCTTAAAGTGCACAAGAGTCAATTTTCTGTAATATAGGACCTTTAAGTCATTCATTAGCAAGGTAAAGTGTCTTGCTTAAGGACACAACTATACATTGGCTGGAGTTTGTTATAAATAAATGATGAATATATGAATAAATGCATGAATAAATCGATTCACCTGCGATACACGCGGTCATGAAACAGGTCACAGAGCCGGCGATCAGGGACCTGACTCCACAGCGCATGATGTCCGCCTGCCGCTCTGGGACTATGGCAGCTGAGGAGGGACACACAAGGTCAACCAGGGACCACATTCAGTACATATATGACCCTTATCATGGTTTACACGACCGGTCAAAAGTTTGGACACACCTTCTCATTTGATGTTTTTTTTTCTTTTTGTTCACTACTTAAATTTAAACAACTGTAGTAACTTTTTTTTTTCATATTTTAGATTCAAATTCCTCCGAGTAGGTTTGCATTTTGACAGTGGACAGCGTTGACCCTTTGCTTCGTAGACATCGTCTCAATGAACTTCCTGATGAAGTCTCCTGAAATGGTTTTCACTTCACAGCTGTGCTTTGTCCAATGCCAAGAGTCCAAAGCAGTGATCAGAGCAAAGGGTGGTTGTTTTTCAAAATCTAATATCTAGTTAAATCAAGTTATTTTTTGTTCTTTTGTTTCATTTTTTACATTCAGTATATGTTTATTCATTCAGGGTTGTCCAAACTATAGACAGGTAGTGTTCATCTCACTCACAGACTCGCAGACCATCGCACTCACCCAGACTCCCCAGTGTCATGCCCAGGGAAGCCACATTGGAGAAGCCACAGAGGGCGTAGGTCGCGATGGTTTCTGAGCGCTCCTAAAGACAGGTATGAGATAATGGTTTAGGGGGGGAGATATGCCAAAAAAAACAATATCACCATTTTCCAAGAGCCAGGTCACAATTTCAGTTGTATCACGATTCATGTGAACTTTGCACATTAATCTTGCTTTAACAAGGTTACTGCACTCATCTGCTTCAGGGAAGGAAGGAAAACTCACACTTTTGTAATTGGTGTGAATTTTCCTAAGAGGCAAAATTGACTCTTGTGAGTTTTAAGCCTTGTTGGATCTCATCAAAAACATACCTGGAGTTGTGTTTTGTTTCATTCACACGTGTTTGAATAATCTTGGTTTATTAGTCTGTCTACATCTCCAAAGCTCAAAATGCTCTGTTCCAATTTATGATGCCATGCGGTCAAGCGGTAGTTTTCAAGTTAACAGTTACCTTTTACCTTTGTTCAGTAGACTGGAGTTGTGTTTTGTTTCATTCACACGTGTTTGAATAATCTTGGTTTATTAGTCTGTCTACATCTCCAAAGCTCAAAATGCTCTGTTCCAATTTATGATGCCATGCGGTCAAGCGGTAGTTTTCAAGTTAACAGTTACCTTTTACCTTTTGTTCAGTAGAGATTGGCAATTCCAGGGCTGAAATTATCCAAATGATTCTAGTGATTCAAGTTCAGAGTTTAAAAACACAGTGGAGCACCTCCTGTTTTTGAGTGTTTTCTGTTTGAGAGAAGAACTCAGCCTAAATACTGAGTGTGAATGAAACAAAGCACAACTCCAGGTCTGTTTTTTGATAATGAAACAACATTATATCATAGACCTTTTAAATAAAATGAATATAGCCAAAAGCTTAAAAGAAGAAAAAACTGAATTGTGATTTTTCTGAGAAGCACTGCAACTGCAATTACATTTGGAATTTATGTTTTAATAATAGGATTCTGTTCAAAGTTCACATTTTAAACACATCCAGAAGAATTGACAAAAAGACTGAGGATTGAACTGACAAACTAATACAAGAATCACATTTCAAAACATGTTTGTACAGCTCTAAACTACAGGGTTAGCGGTTTTTTTGCAGAATGATGGATGACTTTGTTGTTTGTGAAGGAAATTATGGTACTTCAAAAACGGCAGCCTTTACGGTTTGCTAATTGTGCCTGTTCAAATTATGATTTTGATTTGATTGCGATTAATCTTGCAACCCTAGTCGTAGCCTCATTGCCTCCTTTAAGTCCGGGACAAAGAGAACTTAACTCACAGACAGATATTGCTTGACGTGGTCCACATATTCGGGTCCTCCGGCTTTGCGTTTCTGGATGAACACGGCCAGTTTCTGAAAGGCCACAAACTCGTTGACAAAAGTCTTTGTTCCGATGAGATCCGCCACGTTGAAGCTGTCCTCCCACGAGACGCCCATCATAAAGGACAGAGGTGTGAAGACGTACGAGCAGATGAGCTGAGGGCACGGAGAGGACACACAAACGGCACAGAGGGGGGCAGAGAGAGGACAGAGAGAGAAGACACAGAGGACACAGAGAGAGGATACACAGAGAGAGGACACAGAGAGGACACACAAACGGCACAGAGAGGACACAGAGAGGACACAGAGGACACAGAGAAAAAATGTACAGAGAGGACACACAAAAGACACAGAGAGGACACAGAGAGGACACAGAGGACACAGAGAAAAAATGTACAGAGAGGACACACAAAAGACACAGAAAGAGGATACACAGAGAGGACAGAGAGGGAGGACACAGAGAGGACACACAAACAGGATACACAGAGAGAGGACACAGAGAGGACACACAAACGACACAGAGAGGACACAGAGAGGACACAGAGGACACAGAGAAAAAATGTACAGAGAGGACACACAAAAGACACAGAAAGAGGATACACAGAGAGGACAGAGAGGGAGGACACAGAGAGGACACAGAGAGAAAAAATGTACAGAGAGGACACAGAGAGGACACACAAAAGACACAGAGAGGACACAGAGAGGACACAGAGGACACAGAGAAAAAATGGACAGACAAGTATTGCAATATCAGTATGTTACTGAAAATGCATTGAAACTCCTTCTTGAGCTGACTATAAAATGACTTTTAGAAATTGATTCAAATGTTATTGTATATTATATTGTATTTTTGAAAACTTTAAGTATTCATATTTTTGCACGGCAATTAATACTTTTCAGTACCCTGTCAGTATTGAAGTATCTGTAATTTTATACTAATATGCCCATGGAACTATTGTGCGTTTCATAATAAAAGCTTTTTAATGAGTGTATTCTTACTGTGAAGCTGAACTCTGGATAGTCGAACATGCTGCCGATCCAAGAGAGCACAGCGTCAGTGAGGGCCAGAAGAGCCAAGAAGGAGATGAGGTTCACCAGGACCTGAACCACAACCTCCACAGCAGAAAAAGCCCCCTGACAGACCGCCTCCATCAGGCTCCTACAGCTATAACACAACTACTGTTACAATACAGCCTCCATCAGGAGCTTACAGCAACTAGTGTTATAATCAGTGGTGGAAGAAGTCAAAGTACAGATAATGGAGCAAAAAATACTCAAGTAAAAGTATCACATGACAAAAGTCCATGGGAGGACCCACCACCCGACCACCAGACGCTCGTCATCAAGCACTCCAGGGTGGGGCCATCGCTATCTGTCTGAAGAGAACACTGTATAAAATGTATTTATAAGGGACTACGACAATAGACTGACTCAGTATCTCACTTGTTTGTTGAACTTTGATACAGGAACTTTTAATACAAAACTGGCTGCACTAGAACTGAAATGGGGAAAAAAAGCTTTTGCTTCCCAAAAATGGAACACATTTCAAGGACATGCAGAACTGGATACATTAGTGCCATTTTACTAATCTGGTGATAAACATTTATAATCACACCTGCTCCTGTTTTTAACATTTTAAATGGACCTATGCAGTTATTTGTTTTGTTTGTTTGTATTTTTCTGTATTTGAACAGGGCACTCATAAAGAGATAAATGAAAATATAAATATAGCCCCCTATGGTGACATGCAGGTGACACAACCAGGTGGTGGGACACTGCCAATTTACAGATCAGATCTGTGGAGAGGCAAGTCGCTGCTCAGTAAGAATGCATGTTTTTCATATTTTTGAGCAACAAAACACAGTTGAAATAATGCAGAATGAGATAGGTTTAATGCCACACTATGGAATAAAGCAAAAACATTCCTATGACAATCAGGTGGCGTACTTTCTACCAGAAAAGTTACACAGTGCACCTTTAAAGTTACTCTCTCCTGGGTATTTTTGTATTATGTTTATATGTTTCATTTTACCCAGAGAGGATTTCAAAGTCCTTGTCCAGTGCGATCTGAGTGGTCTCGGTCTCAGGCCAGAAGGTTTTAGACACGGCCAGAGAAGCAGGAGATGACATCACTGATGCTGTCAGCAAGTGGGCGGGGTCAACCTACAGGTAAACACAAGAGCATTAGAACAGGTTACAATGCTTTTCTTAACAAATAAAGTAACAATGAGTGAACTGTTTCAAAACACAGATAATGGGAAATAGTTAATGTGCTCATGACAAACAGACAGTGGTACTGTAAAAACTCAGCATCAATATATCTTTTGTTTGTGTTCATTCTAATCATTAAAAAAGAAAAAATAGATAATCTTGACCAAATAAATGTGTTATGTCACCTTTTTCCATGTAAATATTGTATGTTAAAAGTCATATATAACGCAAAATGGACTCTGATGAGCTTTAAGCCATGTTATAACGTTACCTCCTCAAAAACATCTGGAGCTGTGTTTTGTTTCATTCACACTTGTTTGAGTAATCCTTTATTATTAGTCTGTTTACATCTTCAAAGCTCAAAATGGTCCATTCCACCTTGTGATGTCATGCGGTAGTTTTCATGTTAACAGCTCCTTTTATCTTTAGTTCAGTAGAGATTGGCATTTAAAGGGTTGAAATTATCCAAATGATTCTAAAGAAGGTGTATGGAGTTTAAAAACACAATAGAGCACTTCCTGTATAACCACATGACATCACAAGGTAGAATAGAGTGTTTTCTGTTTGCGAGAACAGCCTACATATGCAGGGTTTGTGTGTTAAACATGTGTGAATGAAACAAAACACAACCAGGTATATTTTTGATGAGGAAACAGCATTATAACATAGATCAGAAAATTGTGTAATATGGGCCATTTAAGTCCATGCATATGTTTTAAAAGATGACGTAGATCCTAATTTATTTGCTTTGAGTCAATATAAAATAATTACATTGAAAAAAAACAAAAAAACAGGACATTTATTTAGGGTGAACATTTCATTGTGTCTGGAGGATTTAATGTGCATCCCTGCCAAATTATTCTAAATGTACAAAATGATTAAAAACATGAGCTGCAATAAATAATGATGTCTGTAGTTAACGTGCTGTCTGCCATGTTTATCGTCGCCTCACCCCAAACGCAATGTAGGCCCCAAGAACAGAGCCCGAGATACTGGCGAATCCTCCGGTCATGACGGCGTGGATCTCAGAGCAGGTGAGTTTAGAGATGTAAGAACGAATGAGCAGAACTGACTCTACCTGGAGAGAGAGGGGGAAAGTCCATATCTAGAAATGTGCAAATAATCAAAGTTTAAAACAACTGCAACCCAAACCTTTTTTTATTTTGTCTTCTTCTTAACGTTTATAGTTTAGGCTCTTTTTAAGACAATACAGCAGGAGATGTATTTACCTTATTGACACGTTTCAGCTGCTAGCTTCAAGCCATCTTTGTAATTTTTGTCGCCTAAAATATTTTTTGTCATAAAACATAATTGTAATGCCTAAAGCTATGACGAAATTGCATACAGTTTTGACGACTGGAACAATGACTAAAAGCAGATGTGTTTGTTGAATAATAAAAACTTAACATAAGTGAGTTGAGACCAAATCATGTTCCACTTTTCAATCCCAGAGCCAGAGCCCCAAACCGGAACATAAACAAACTCAACGTACATGAACACGTCTGTACATAAAGTCGAAATATATTCTCTTGTGAGACAGTGTAATCCCTCATTCGTCCAGAAGGGGTCCATTCTAGGGAAGGACACATCTGAAACCTTCAAAATGTTTCAGCTCCCATCCAGAGACATTTTCAATTTGAAGGCACTGGCTTGAGTAGCATCAACTTGGAAATGAGTTCTGCATTGGAGCTGAAACATCTTGATTTCAAAAACAGTGTCCAGATGACCACCTCTGAAACCTTCTCTAAAATATTCTCTGGTTGGATGAAACTAAAATGGATTTAATCAAATAAATTAGCATGCCTTTTCCATTGAGTTAATCTAGAATAATGCTAAAAAGAAGTAGTTGACTAAATCT
This sequence comes from Periophthalmodon schlosseri, assembly GCA_000787095.1. NCBI lineage: Eukaryota > Metazoa > Chordata > Actinopteri > Gobiiformes > Gobiidae > Periophthalmodon > Periophthalmodon schlosseri. The sequence goes on along the minus strand of JACM01001794.1, from coordinate 15,115 downwards.
TGACAAAAAATAAATTGGTACAATGAAAGCATATTTGGGTTGCTGTATACAGATTTGAACTGTTCTTTTTCACGGTTATATTTATACTGTACCTGTCCTAGAAATATATTCCCGGCTGAGGCCAATGACTCTGCAGGAGAGGTCCCCATGGCGTGCTGCATTATAAAACCAATCTGTGCACAAGGAAAACCACTTTTCATTCTAGGGTTAAACATACCTGACCCAGTACTGCTTTCTGATTGGCTGCTGACCCTAAACCACTTGTTGCCTTGGCGATGCAGCTACATTATTTTCCATGAACAATAGTCTTTAGATGATGATGATGACTCTTCCATGTTGTTTTCATTTTTTTCACAAGCTGCTTTTGTATTGTGCTTATTGTTCATTGTGAAAAAAACATGTCTTTATTGTGGCTGTTTAAAATCATTGTATAGGGTCCGTCAATTGCTTGTCTCCATGGAGATGTTACTGCCTTGCATAGAGTGGCCCACAGTATGGCATTATAGTTATCTCTCTATCACAGAGATTATGGCAGGTGACCCCGTGTGGCCAAGTTACAGGTCAGATCTGTGGAGAGGCAACACAGGCTCACAGTAAGAATCATAGACTGTATAAAGAAGTGGACTAAGGGAGTGTGACGTCACCCATACTGTTTGGCTCCAGTCAAATGAAGCTCAGCGAGGCTAGTGGTTATAGGGGCGAATTTGGAGCCGAGTTCCATATTTGGAATTCCGACTGTGGGTATCATAGCAACCAAAGAGCCAATCCGGAGCGAGGCTGTTGAACCACTGATTTAGCAGGGACCGGCGCATTGCAATGCTGTCAGTCAAACCCGTTACTAACACGAACGGCAAAGAGCTCGGGGAAAGAAGTCGCCTGATTTGTTCTTATGTTCATATCTTGATTTATGGACAAAAAAAAAAAATCATGTACAGCAGGTTAATACAAACATTTTAAGACCAAAATGATGAGTCTCACTGCAACAGTTAGAGAGAGAAGGGCAACGCTTTTACAATAGAAAGTAAATTGGAACTAGAGTTGATGCAGCCCATGATCACTTCCTGTTTGGAATGCAGTGGCTTGCAGATTAGCTATGTCCATTTATATATACAGTCTATGGTAAGAATGCATGTTTTTCAAACTATTCCTAAGCAATATAAACATAAATGCAGATTGAAGTTTAATGTGATACTGTAGAACATTCCAGGCAAAGCAACAACATCTCCATGGAGACAAGCCACAGATTTGGTCTCCTAAGCAATATAAACATAAATGCAGATTGAAGTTTAATGTGATACTGTAGAACATTCCAGGCAAAGCAACAACATCTCCATGGAGACAAGCCACAGACTCATTTGGTCCTTCTACCAGAGTTACATAGTGCAGCTTTAATGATTGGACCAGTCCAGCCCTCACATTATAGCAGGATACTCACTTTGCGGATGAGCCAGGACAGAAATCCCAGATACTGAAGAATGGAGATCACTGTGCTCATGAACACCAGGATGGGCATCACCTGAGAAGAGGCCGAGGGGACAGTTCTAAGATAAGATGAGCCTTTATTGTTTGTATAAAGGCTTATCTTATTCTGATGTTGTAATCTTGATTTAGACAGTAGGTGGCACTCATGTACTAGGATTTGATGATGTTATAACTTCAGATGGAGGGCAGGGGTCTATATAACGCTGTGGGAGGTTCACTTTTTTTTTTTTTTTTAAGAAATATCCAAATGTATGATCTTCAAATGTTAAATCTTATTTTTTTAAGGATTGGCTTCACAAACTCATATTAATCTTGTGACTTGAGGTCCTTTCAACTGACAACAATCACGTCTTTGGGGTTGAATAATGATACCACTTTCTGAAGCTATTTTCAAAACATAATTTCACCTTTGTTTATTTATACTGACAGAGAAGACATTTAACTTTGTGTCTTTTTTGTTTCATGTGGATAGACCCAGTAATTACAGAGATATTAACCATAAACCAGGTCAACAAATCTATAATCTGACAATTAAACAGCAAATTCCACCACAGAATTCCGAGTTCTGTTTTCCAGCTCAATTCAAACCATAGGAATTCTACAATGCAATACAACCTTAAAGGCAAACAGGTGGTCCTCATAGTTAGGCCCAAAAACAAACTCTGCTCCTTTGTTTGAGAAGGACATGAAGATCTGTGAAGACACAACAAGCACCCATGGGAATACAAATGGGACAAAAATACGAAAAACGTTTAAAGTGAAGTTGATAAAATATATAAATATAATATCCTAAAAACTAACTTTGCTTAATAGCTGAACCAAAATAAAATAAAATTTAAATAATTGAATGCTATAAATACAAAAACGTGATAAAACCCCTCTGTGCACAAGGAGAACCACTTTTCATTCTAGGGTTAAACATACCTGACCCAGTACTGCTTTCTGATTGGCTGCTGACCCTAAACCACTTGTTGCCTTGGTGATGCAGCTACATTATAGATGAACCACGATAAAATAAAATAAATAATTAAACGCTAGAAATATAGAAAACCTAATAATACTTACCTAATAATACTTACTAATACTAGTATTACACTACTGCTACTAGTATAAATAAAAATTGGTGTCTTGGCAGGTTCAGTCCTGGTTTAGTCTCTGGTTTGTTTAGGTTTAGTCCTAAGTCGTGGTCTAGAACGGGTTGAACAGGACTGAACCAAGGTAGTGCTTGATTCAGTCCTGGTTAAGTTCTGGTGAAATACTGGTTTAGTGCTGATCTAGTTTGGTTTTGATTCACAATTTTTAATAATTCTACTCTACCAGTCAAGTCCTGGTACTGTCTTATTGGTATTGGTTTAGACCTGGTTTAGTCCTGGTTTAGACTTGGTTTGGTCTTAGTACCGGTTGAGTCCTACTTAGTTTTGGTTTACTAGTAAGTCCTGGTTTACATTTAATACTGGTTTAGTCCTGGTTTAGACTTGGTTTAATCTTAGTACTGGTTTAGTATTAGTTTAGTCTTGGTTTATTTTGGGTCTAGTCTCAGTCTCATTCTGGTCTAGTCATGGTTTAGTTTTGGTTTAGTACTAGTAAGTCCTGGTTTAGTTTTAATGCTGGTTTAGTCTTGGTTTAGTCTTGGTTTAGTCCTGGTTTAGGCTTAGTTTAGGCTTAGTCCTGGTTTAGTCCTGGTTTAGTCCTTGGTTTAGTCTTAGTATTGGTTTAGTCCTGGTTTAGTCCTGGCTTAGTCCTGGTTTAGTCTTGATTTAGTCTTGGTTTAGTCTTAGTCCTGATTTAGTCCTGGTTTAGTCTTGGTTTAGTCTTGGTTTGGTCTTGGTTTAGTCTTGGTTTAGTCTTAGTACTGGTTTAGTCCGGATCTAGTCCCGGTTTAGTTCTGGTCTAGTCCTGGTCCCACCGTACCGCAACTTTCTCCCCAACAGTATTTAGCACATTCTTCGCAGCAGTCGTCCCTGTGACCAGCAGAGCAAAATAAAACTGCAGACACACTCCAGAGATGATGGTTTTCCACGGCCACTGCAAAATATACAAACCTCCTCAGGTTACGGGTGCAAGTACTTCAGATCATTTCAGATGACATAAACATGACTTATCTGTGTCCCCAGATATGAGGTAAACATGATCAAATCAAATATATCTTTTACTATTGATAAATGTTATGCTGATTTAAACATTTAAATTATTTATATTTACATTTGGTATTTTATTCTCAAAATTATTATCCAATCAGAAAGCAGAAGCAGTCTCTCATTTGGGTTGACAGTTTCACAGGCCTGTCCTTATACTGAGAGTGAGAAAAACTTGTATGTGTCCTCTGTCTGCAGGTTCACTTGTGATTGTAGCACCATTTTAAAACTGCGTGATTAATTGTGTTATTTTTGTACGGCTGGCCGCGTCTTGTAAAATATGCTTCACTGATATAATCCTTCAGGGTTATTGCATCTGTGGTGTAAAGTACTTTCAACATTATCGTTTTTCTGCAGCACTATATTGTACTTCAAATGTGTTGTCGTGACAGCCCTACTTCTCCACAGTACTTCTCACGGCCCAAGTACTTCAACCTTCCCCGCAGTACTTGTTGTGTAGGCAGGACTCACTCTGAATGGGTGCTTAGAGAAAACCATCATTGTAAAAATGAGCAGCAGAAGTCCAAAGAAGGAGATGAGAGCTCCAGGTCCATATCGGGCAGTGTTCAGACCCACAAGCACCAGCAGAGGCAAAGGCAGGAGGCCCAAGATAATCCTGTGCACAAACACAAGGCAAACATTATGGACTCATTTAACCTCGAAAGTTCCACTGGGATTCTCTATTACTCACTGTAAGAATCTATGTTTTCAAGGTATTTCAGGGTAATAAAAACACCTATAACTGAATTAACGCAAAGTAGGGACTTTTAATGCTATACTATGGACAAAGCAATAACATCTCCATGAGTTTTGTCCTTTGGGTGAACCAGTTTCTGTCTTAAAGTGTTTGTAGGTTTGAAGCAAAGGACAAAACCCCGAGCCACAAACAAAGCGTGTGGTGGTTTACTTCATTCAGTGTAGTGAAGACGGCAGTGAGCGTTATATTGGAGAAACAAAACAGCCACTGCGTAAGAGAATGAGGCCTGTCTAACCCCGTCGCAAGAGCAGCTCAGGACCCCAATCTGCCGTACATCTCCAGCTCAAAGCCACTAACCAGTCCTTTGAAGATAGTGAGGTACAGATATTAGCCAAAGAAAAGAAATGGTTTGAGAGGGGAGTTAAAGAGGCATTTTTTGTTAGGAAAGAATATCCATCTTTGAACAGGAATGGGGGCTTTAGACATAATTCATCTCCTATTTATAACTTGGACCTAAATCTAAACAAGGAAAACAATTAGGGGCCTGTATGATTATGCAAAATATGACTCAGGCACAGTTCACACTTCAGTTCAATAAGTCTAGCCAACAAACAGAAACTGTAAACAAATAGGTGTGTTAGTTTCAGTGTAGTTAGCTCCTCCTTTCAGACAGATATAAGGCAGTGTCCACCAACAATCTGACCAAACTGAAGAAGCAGCTTGGATGAGCAGTGAAAGGTCTTCACTCCAACAACTTTTGGTCCACTTGACAGATTTGAATTTTTCTTTCACTATGGATCAGACCTGGACGACTGAGGGATTACACAGACTCCTTTTGGTGGCATTATAGTAATACGTTATTCATGTTAATATCCAATACCACGATGATCATAAAAAAATACTCTTTCTTCAGACAACAGAATGTGATTTTCAATATTAAATGCTGGTACTTTCTTGTATATTACCATCTGTGTAATCCCTCAGTCGTCCAGTAGGTTTCATAGTGGTCCATGGGCGTGTACCAGTCTATGTGTCTTATACTTGTTCTGATACAGCTCAAGATCATTCTAAAGCTGTTCAGGAAAGGTTCATTTCTGTCCTGTGAATGTGACTTTTTTAGTATCGATACTTCAAATGAGCATCTAGTTTTGATATTAGTTTTAGTATCGATTAGTATCTGATTCTGTGAACATGGAGCACCGTCTGATCCAGATCTTCTTGTTCCTCCCGATCTTGAGTTTGTCCGTGAGACGTAGAGGACCGGAGCGTTGGAGGAGCCAGGCGTAGACCGGGTCCCAAGCCCAGCACAGAAATCCTACTACGGACACGACCAGCAGCACGGACGCCCTCTGGAAGTTCAGGACACAGGCAGCTACCAGCAGAGCCACGTATCCTGCAAGGAGACATATTGTGTAACGATGTTCCCTCATTATTAACTGACTCAAAGTTGTATTTCAGTTGATTTCTGCATGTTTGAATAATCCCTGTTGTGCATTTGAGGCTTGAGTGCTCAGAAAATACTTGTTTTCACCTATCCCTTATCTCCGCCCTTAACTTTATACTTTTATTCAAAATACTCAGGTTCCAGGTCGTACATGTAGGGTTACAAAAGTTATGTAACAGATTTTAAACGATAAAAACAAGTAAATAAGAAGCTGCTTGCTACAGTGAAATGTCATCATGAATTCAGGTTAAGAGTTGGGGAGTTAGAGTATTCATTAAGTAGTTAGTCTGAATCATTCTTAATAAACTATTTGCAGCATGCTAGCTAGCTCACTGTGTCACAAGCTAACAGTCACTTTTATTAAAATTGGAAAACATAAAATAAACAACCTATTAAAAATCAAATTAATTAAAATTATGATTTTCCAGTTATTGTTATATATAGTTTACTTCATTATGCTTCAAAATTACCATTAGCATTAGCATTGAGCATCTCTCTTTCTAAACACCCAAGTGTCCTCCGGTGAAGTATTCATTTTATTTGTGTAGTGTTTAACATGTCGTCAGTGACATCCACCCGCAGCTCCCTGTCCACTGCCTGATCGTTAAATATTTATTCATTTTAGCAAATAGCTCATAGAGATACAACTGGACAGGAAGTAGTGGCGCTAACAGTGAGGTTGCCGATCGTGTAGTTGTGAACACATTTGAAAGTGTGTTGTCTGCGTGGCTGAAGGAGCAGATCGCAGAGCCTTTATTTGAGTCAGACACTTGTTTGTGGAGTGACATTTAAACTGGTCCTTGGACAAATAAGACACAAACCTGCAGCAAAAAGCAGTTTGATCAACCAGCGAAACTGCTCTGAGTGAAGAGAGAGCCACGAGCACACAGACTCCAACTGCAACTCCACCAAACTGTGAGGAGACAGGGAACAGGTGAGAGAGGGAGAGAGAGAGGTGAGGAGAGGACACGGGGAACAGGTGAGAGAGGGAGGAGAGGGAACAGGTGAGGAGAGGAGAGAGGGAACATGTGAGAGAGGGAGAGAGAGGGAACAGGTGAGAGAGGGAGAGAGAGAGGTGAGGAGAGGAGACGGGGAACAGGTGAGAGAGGGAGCAGAGGGAACAGGTGAGGAGAGGAGACAGGGAACATGTGATAGAGGGAAGAGAGAGAGGTGAGGAGAGGAGACAGGGAACATGTGAGAGAGGGAGAGAGAGGGAATAGGTGAGAGAGGGAGGAGAGAAAGGAGAGGAGAGAGGGAACAGGTGAGAGAGGGAGAGAGAGAGGTGAGGAGAGGAGACGGGGAACAGGTGAGAGAGGGAGCAGAGGGAACAGGTGAGGAGAGGAGACAGGGAACATGTGAGAGAGGGAGAGAGAGAGGGGAGGAGAGGAGAGAGGGAACATGTGAGAGAGGGAGGAGAGGGAAGAGGTGAGAGAGGGAGAGAGAGGTGAGGAGAGAAGAGAGGGAACAGGTGAGAGAGGGAGAAAGAGAGAGATGAGGAGAGGAGAGAGAGAACAGGTGAGAGAGAGACAGAGAGAGAGGCGAGGAGAGAAGAGACGGAACGTGTGAGAGAAGGGGGAGAGGGAACAGGTGAGAGACAGAGAGTGAGAGAGGCGAAGAGAGGAGAGAGGGAACGTGTGAGAGAGGGAGCAGAGGGAAGAGGTGAGAGGGGGAGAGAGAGAGGTGAGGAGAGGAGAGAGGGAACATGTGAGAGAGGGAGGAGAGGGAAGAGGTTTGAGAGGAAGAAACAGAGAGAGAGGGGTGAGAGAGGGAAGAGAGGAGACAGGGAAGAGAGGGGAGAGGGAGGGAGGAGAGGAGAGAGGGGGAGAGGGGAGATGGAGGGGGGAAGAGAGAGGGAGGAGGAAGGAAGAGAAGGGGAGACAGAGGAGAGAGGGAGGGACGGAGGGAGAGAGCCAAGAAGACAGAGAATCCAACCAGCTCCAGAAAACTGAAAAGAAAGGGAACGGGTGAGAGAGGGAGGAGAGGATAAAAGAGGGGAAAGAGACTGAGGAAAGGGGAGGTTGGATGGAGGGATACAGAAGGTCAAAGGGGGAGAGAGAAAAAGACACAAGAAAGAGAAAGAACGTGGAGAAGGGAGAAAGGGAGATGAGAAGAAAATGGTAAGAAAGGGAGGGGAGGAGATCAAAAGGGAGGAAAGAGACGGATAGCAGAGAGAGAGAGAAGAAGGGAGGGAGAAAAAGAAAAATAGAGGGAGAAATAGAGAGACAAGGAAGAGAGAGAGAGGGTAAAAAAGGGAGAGCTGGAGAAGACAGAAGGGGTAGAGAGGAGGGAGGAGAGCGAGAAAAGGGTTGCAAACAGTGGAGGGGCAGAGGTGAGAAACGCAGAAAGGAGGAAAGGAGAAATAAACAGAGAGGAAAACTGTGACCTCTGACCTTTTAGTGTGCTCCTCTCTGTCTGGAGTTTCATCTTCAGAAGTGTGCTCCTCCAAACCCGTCTCTGCAGCCTGCTCGTGCAAACACACACACTTTATACACGTCTCCTTTAAATACTTTCACTAGACCAAGAAGAAGAGATCGAACTATCCCACTCTCGACATATACGTCATTGGTTGAGCGTTCAGATCCACTGACCCACAGGTTGGCGGTGCAATTCCAGCTCTCACAGATGAGTGCTGTTGTTGTGTCCTTGGGCAAGACACTTAACCCACCTCACCCCCAGTGTCTGTGTACACTGTCGTATGAGTGTGTGTGTGAATGGGTGAGTGGTTCCTTGATGTAAAGTGCTTTGAGAGCCTTAAAGGTAGAAAAGTGTTATACAAAAATGTGACCATGACTATTTACTATAATGTTCCTCAAAAATATATGATTTGAAATGACTAAGAGCACAAATATTGTATTTTTACTGCTCTGTATAATCAGGACAAATTATTTTAATAAAAATTATTTTTGGACATCCACAACCCTGTTTTTGCAGCAGTGGTTGAGTCCGAACAAAATATGGTCCTATGCAGGAGATTTAAAATATCACCTCTATGTCTACCACCAAAACATAAGAACTAAAAATAAACAGTATAGGATAGGTTTTACTTACTACTTCTTCCTTAAGTAAAAGTACAGATACTAGAGCAAAAAAATACTCAAGTAAAAGTAAAAGTACCACATGAAAAAATCTACTTAACTAAATGTATTAAAGTACCTGTTTAAAAATGTACTTAAAGAGTAAAAGTATTTCGCACAGATTTTCAGATCTAACAAAGCTTCAAATGTAGTGATTTTGATAAAGATTTGTGTTGAATTTTGTTCAGTAGGAACAATGGAATCGATCATTTTTTCTGGCTGTTCTTATTTGTATTTTTTTTTTTACTCAAACTTTGAAAATAAACCACTCAGCCTTTTCTGCAGCTCTCAAACAATAATAAAAAATACTTTATACTTTACTTTTCAGTTCTGTTCAAAACTGTAGTGGAGTAGAAAGTACAGATACCTGCTCTCAAATGTAGTGAAATAAAAGTAAAAAGTATCCACTTTAAAATGATCTTAAGTAAAATGCAGATACCTATTTTTTTTTTATAAAGTACAGTACTCTAATACTTTTACTTGATATTACTTTACATTACTCTACATTACGTTCCACCACTGTTCCTGACCCTCATTTGACACCATCTGTTTTAAATAGTAATACACAATGGTAGTAGTCTTTCCCGCTCTTCAAACTGTACTTCTGTAACAGATTCTAGTTCTAATCCCTCACTCATCAGTAATAGTCCATGGCAGTGTTGTCTCGATACTAAAATGATCAAAAACAAGGAATTGCCTCGATACTCAATTCTGATTGCCATACCACGATGATACTAAAAATAAGACCCTTTTAGACAATAGAATGTGATTTTCAATACAAAACTATAATTACTATGTGGTCTAATACTAGTTTTGATAAAGCTAGTATAGAGTGGTTGTATGGTTTAACCTCCTAAGACCTGCGTCCACATATGTGACAACACATTTTGGGTGTCTTAGCCAACAATACAATTTTTTTCTCTACAAGGTCCTGGTGTCCACATATGAGGTCATTAAACTGCCACTTAAAGGTGACAGAAGAGTTTAACACATTATAGTTTAGATTCAAGATGGACTTTGTTAAAGGCTCATGTCTTCACCTGTTAGAAGCTCTTCAAATGAGCCACATTGTTCCAAGAGGCACAATTCTTGTTTCTCATTTTGTTTTTACTCAGGAACAATGTTGCTGTGATCAGGCACTTAACAAATAGTTTTTGCAAATCATTATTTAAATGTGACTTTATTGTTTCTATCAAAATGATTAAAACATAGAATGAATGTCCTCATATGTGGACATAATTTTTCTCATAATGTAAAAAGATAATTCTTTGTTTTTACACTCATCAGCTCCCAGTCAGTCCAAATAACAAAGAGAAAAAATTAATAAAGCAGCCATGAAGAGTTCGGGTCTCAGGAGGTTAAATCATATTTGATACTTGCTAAGATGAGTATCTAGTTTCGATATTAGTTTTGGTATCGATTAGTATCTGATTTTCGATACTTTTGACAACCCTAGTCCATGGTGGGTTTTAAAGGTATTCATCTGGACAATGTTTTTGAAATTGACACATTCTGACTGCCATTTGAAGGTACTGGATGAAGGAGGTAGAATGCACTATATGAAAGAAATATAATTAGAATTATAAATATACTTAACTACTATAAACACTAAACTAAAGTTTGTACTATTCTATGTTTGCTTCTACTAAGGTCCGATATTACACAAAATGGACTATTGTGAGCTTTAATCCATGTTATAATGTTGTACCCAGCTCAAAAACGTATCTGGAGTTGTGTTTTGTTTCATTCACACGTTTGAGTAACACTTTATAATTAGTCTGTCTATACATCTCCAAGCTCAAAATGTTGTTTCATTCACACGTTTGAGTAACACTTTATAATTAGTCTGTCTATACATCTCCAAAGCTCAAAATGTTCTGCTCCACCTTGTGATGTTGTGAAGCCGTAGTTTTCAAGTTAGCAGCTCCATTTACATTTAGTTCAGTAGAGATTGGCAATTCCAGGACTGAAATTAATCCAAACGATTCTAGTGAAGGAGTATGGAGTTTAAAAACACAGTGGAGCACTTCCTGTATCACCACATGACATCACAAGGTGGTGATTGTGATGAGGAAACAACATTATAACATAGATCTGAAAACAGCGTAATATGTGCCCTATAAACATGATAAGTCTAAAGTGTCTCTAAAAATACCTAGAAATCAATTAAGCAGACTTGGATACACAAAAATGAATTAATGCGTGAATGTAGTAGACAGTTGTATTGTCCTACCTTCTGTATCTGCAGTGTTTTATCTGTTCCTTTGGGCTGCTCCTCCAGGTCCATCGCTTCAGTTGAACCTTTGACATACGAGTTTAAACAAAGGCTCCTCACAGTTGACCTGAGAGCGGCTCCTCCCACTTTACACAGTTAGACTCTTAGCATATATTTACATAAACACACATTAAAGGAAGTGTGTGTAGCCTCTGCTTTTAGAGTTTTAAAAATGTTTTCTACCATTACTGCATTTGAGATCGTCACAACATTCTATAGGCCAGTGTTACTTAAAGGGCCCATATTACACTATTTTCTGATCTATGTTATAATGTTGTTTCCTCATCTCAAACAGACCTGGAGTTGTGTTTTGTTTCATTCACACATGTTTAACATATTTAGCATATGAGGCTGAATTTTTGTTTCATTCACACATGTTTAACATATTTAGCATATTGAGGCTGAATTCTTCTCTCAAACTGAAAACACTCTGTTCCACCTTATGATGTCATGTGGCAATACAGGAAGTGCTCCTCTGTGTTTTTAAACTCCATACATCTTCACTAGAATCATTTGGATGATTACAGCCCTGGAATTGCCGATCTCTACTGAACAAAAGGTAAAAAGAGCTGTTAACTTGAAAACTATCGCTTCATGACATCACAAGGTGGAACGGAGGAGGAGGTTTCTGAGGAGGTAACAGCATTATAACATGACTTAAAACTCACAATAGTCAATTTTGTAATACAAGACCTTTAATACAGATGGGAGGACGGGGGCATTTGTGAATTTACCAAGTACAATGTGATCAATAGGAAAAACTCAGTGTTGAAAGGTAACTAAGTAGAAGTAGTACATTTTTGGGCATCTGTACTTTACTTATGTACATTTTACAGTGGATACTTTTTATTTTTACTTCACTACATTTGAGAGCAGGTATCTGTACTTTCTACTCCACTACATTTTTTAACTAGACTGAAAAGTAAAAAGTACTTTAATATGATTTGAGGGCTTATTTTACCGTGTTCGTGGTAACATCCTGACTTCGAGTTAAACCTTCGGCTTTGAGCAAACCAAAATAAATACACACAAAATTCATACGAAAAAATATTATATGTTACTGTTGACCAAAATATATATTGTTTTTTTAATCAATATCAATATCACTACATTTAACACTTAACACAACAAATGAGCAACACTTGTGTGAAATACATAAGTACATTTTTAAACGGTTACTTAAATACTTAAATAATTTTCATGCGATACTTTAACTCTTACTTCAGTAACTTTTTGCCTCTGTATCTGTACTTTTACTTAAGTAACAAAATGGAGTACTTCATCCACCACTGGGAAAACTGTCCCTTGCCTCTCATCTGGGAGTATGACATCATCACAAACCTGTGTGTCCAGAGCCTTAACCTGCAGATTGAGACACACACAAGTGTTTCTCATTCTCAGTAAATGGACAGGCCTCATGTGAAAGAACCTCCAGAATTCACCCACTGAGCTGCAGAGGCCGCACTAGCACTGAGTCATGATTGGCTGCAGGCGCTGGGGTTTAGCTAGTGACCGTTCAGATCAGAGAGAGACTTTTTAGGTTTAAACAATCTGGATTTTCAGCGTTGAGACTCATATTGTATTGACTTATGGTAATATTCAACACAAAACCTGGTGTAATCACAGCAAGAGCCACTAAGGGGAAGCAACACATTACATTTTAGAACAAGGCAGAGGTGAATTGAGGGAAGAATCGTTTGACTCCATTAGAAAAACAAGCATGGCCCAGAATGAAACGAATTTACAAAAAGGTAATTTTGATAAAATATGTTCTAATACAGTCTATAATATAAGTGATGTTGTGTGCGAGTCACTGACAAAAGAAAGTAATTAAACATGAAAGCAAAGATGTGTGGCTGAAAATCTGATGTTCCCCAACCCTCACTAACAACACATTCATAGGCGAGACGGGGGTCAAATGTCTTGCCCAAAGACACAAGGGTACACTGTAAAATGAACTACAGAAGTGTCCTCCAGAGAAGGTCCTGACCAAGACTATAGCTCAAGATCTGGAGACGGGTCCCTGGGCGCGGCACCGTGGCACCTCCTGCCCCTGACAGTTGCCCCAGCGGTCCTGGGTGAAGATGGGTCAAATGCAGAGAGTTTATTTCTGTCTCTCTTGGGGCTAATACAAAATTGACCTTATTTCATTGTTTATAGATGATAGAGGCCTTCTCAGTATTCTAATTTTGCATATCTCAAAAACAATCTCCTCCCTCTCCTCCATTTCTCTCTCTCTCTCTCTTACACTAACTGTCCCCCCTCTCTTTCTCTTTCTTGCACTCCTTCTCCTTTCTTTCTCTCTCTCTTACAGTCCCTCTCCTCACTCTCCTCCCTCTCTCTTTCTCTCTTGCAGTCCCTCTCCTCTCTCTCTCTCTCTTGCACTCCCTCTCCTCTTTCTTTCTCTTATACTCTCTCCTCACTCTCTCTTTCTCTCTTGCAGTCCCTCTCCTCTGTCTCTCTTGCACTCCCTCTCCTCTTTCTCTCTCTCTCTTACACTCCCTCTCTCTTGCAGTTCTTCTTCTAGCTCTCTCTTGCACTCTCTCCTCTCTCTCTCTTGCACCCCCTCTCTTCCCTCTCCTTCTCTTGCACTCCCTTTCCTCTCTCTCTCCCTCTCTCTCTCTTACAGTAACTTTCCTCCCTCTTCTCCCTCTCTTTCTCCCTCTCTCTCCTCCCTCTCCTCCCTCCCTCTCCTCCCTCTCCTCCCTCTCTCTCCTCCTGTCCCGGTTTAGCTCTCATCATCTTGTTTATGTGACAGGTGCAGGTCGGTCCCTGCCGTTCTCCGTTGGCTCTCTCGTCCATCAGAGTTCATTTGTGTTTGGTCCAAATGCTGCAGTAGAAACGCGACGCTGGAGTTTTCCCAAATCTGATCATGTTGGAGCACGTCCACCAAATGTTTACATGATGGATTCTGGTCCCAGATTCCATCCATCTACTGTCTCTTCTGCTTTGTCGCGGAGGCAGCAGTCTGAGTAGGGAGAACCGGACTTCCCTCTCCACACCACTTCCTCCAGCTCTTCGGGGGGATTCTGAGGCGTTGTCGGGAACACCTCTCCAGGGAGGCGTCCAGGAGGCATCCAGAACACCCGGTAATACAAGAAAAAAGATGAAGAGTAGTAGATCTTAAACCAGATCACCTTGTTTGTGTCCTGGATATATCAGAGTGAAGTCAAACAAAGCCTAAAGTGACTATATTTGTGATTGACAGCATTATACCATGTTAAGCTGAAGCAGGGGATTTAGCCTGTCCCCTTCAAGATGAGTGAAGTGGGGGAGTGGCATTCTGGGAGCTCATGGAGAATGTTCATTTGTGCACAGAGAAGCACAAATGCCTTTATAAAGCCCCTCCCCCTCACTTCCTGTCTCGCCTGTCAATCAAAAGTGAAGTGGATCTGACAGAAGAAACACCACGACAGAGAGTCTTAGGAGTGACAGTGTAAAGAGTACTCAATTTAGTAGGAGCAGTAGTAGGAGTAGTTTTTCTGACTTTTTTTTTTAAATAATTGCAAGTAAGTAGTGAGCAGTGGGCGGAGTTAAGGGGCAGGACAATACATTCATTATGAGGGAAGGCTGTTAAAACAAGGTTCAAATGTAATAAAAGTCCATATATTTTTCCACTTTCCAACAAACTCAACCTTCTGTCATATGTACAGCTTACATCCATCTTGCACTATTTATTCAGTTGCAGGTGTTTTAATACTAAAAATGTATACTTAGAAAAATATGCATTCTTACTGTAAGCTGGCTCGCCTCTCCACAGATCTGACCTATAATATAACTTGGCCAGGCAAAGCAATCTGTTTGTTATTGACTTTTGACATATTTTATTTATTTTACAGTTGAAATGATTCTTTACTCATGTTGCATAGTAGATCTACCACTATTACTACGACTACTACTACCACTACTACTACTATTACTACTAATCCTGCTGCTACTACTGCTACTACTACTGCTACTTAATAAAAAAATAAAAAAAACATATTAAAAAATAAATAAATAAATAAA
>KN486831.1:27199-50116 GCA_000787095.1 Periophthalmodon schlosseri | reverse complement strand
TAACGCACTTTGAATTACTTTATGTACCTACTGTGCTGTACAGATAAACTTGCCTTACACTAAAAGAGAAGAGTGCAGAATAATAATTAACCACAAATGTCATACAGATAATTAGATCATTAGCACATGGACTTCAGGCGCTGTAGATGTTTTGCTGCAGTGACAGGAAACATATTGGCTTATTCTCTTAAACTCAAAGCCAATACGAAAAACAAACACTGTGGTTAGGGGGGCAGCGATACTATACTGGTGCTGGATATCGGTTCCAAGATATCGGTTCTGTCGATAGAACCAGAAGATGATTTACTGGCCAGTGTTGGTTCAAAACGTCTCGTAATATTTAACTTCTACTTTAAATGAGAAATAACAGTTTGGATCATTTTTACCACGTCGTTTGTGTTTGTAGGAAATATATCGGTGCGACGGTAGCTCAGTTTGTAGAGCGTTTGTCCACTGATCAGAAGGTTGGCGGTTCAAATCCCACTCTTGACATAATTCCGATTCCAGCTCCCACAGATGAATGCTGTTGCTGTGTCCTCGGGCAAGACACTTAACCCACCTCGCCCCCAGTGTCTGCGTACATTGGTGTATGAATGTGAGTGGTTCATTGATGTAAAGCGCTTTGAGTAACTTGAAGGTGGCACCGTTTACCCTAAATTATATTTTCAGTCTCTGCCCAAGTATCGAATGATATCGGGAATCGGCAGATAGTTAAAGCCAAAGTATCGACATTGGTATCGGAAGAAAAAAAGCTGGATCGGTGAGTCCCTAATTGTAGAAATGCAGTTGTCACATTGCAGGGACTATAATATAATGTTATAATGTTGTTTCCTCGTCACAAACAGACCTGGAGTTGTGTTTTGCTTCATTCACACATGTTTAACACACAAACCCTGCAGATTTAGGTTCTTTTAGTTCTTCTCTCAAACTGAAAACACACTGTTCCACCTTGTGATGTCACCATGTGGTGATACAGGAAGTGCTCCACTGTGTTTTTAAACTCCACACACCTTCACTAGAATCATTTGTATAATTTCAACCCTGGAATTGCCAATCTCTACTGAACAAAAGGTAAAACGTAGCTGCTAACTTGAAAACTACCACTTCATGACATCACAAGGTGGAACAGAGCATTTTGAGGTTTGGAGATGTAGACAGACTAATAATAAACGTTACTCAAATGTGTGTGAATGAAACAAAACACAACTCCAGGTCTGTTTTTGAGGAGGTAACGACATTCTAACATGGCTAAAAACACACGAGTCAATTTTGCGTAATATTGGACCTTTAACATAAACTCACTTTTGGGCCCAGTGGAAGGTAATGCAGCTGAAATGGAATATTTGAAGCACCCTCTCGTTCTATACGGGAAGTACCTCCGGTTAGAAAGGCATCATTATGGGTGAATACGCATGAGAACTCTGCCCTGTGGTGACAGTGAGAGTATTGGGGGAAATATATGCGGCATTAATTAACAGCAGAAGATAGTAACAGTGAGAGAACGAGAGCCACTGCTGCTAAAATGCACACGATTAAAACTGCAAATGTGTGCGCGTTATAATGTTTGGGATTTGTTTTAATAAATGTTTCTGTGGCGCGGAGAGGAGCACAAGCTGCGATGTAATATCTGCAAAATACTGTTTACTTTGATAAAGAAATAGACCTGCTTTCAATTTACAGCAAACAGCTTTGGAGAATCCGGATTAAAATGTAAAAGGGGCTCAAAAATGGAGGGTTTCGAGGCAGTGGTTGCGTCCATAGTGAATATAAATGGACATAGCTAACCCGCTAGTCGCCGCGTGAGCATGGGCGCGCTTCCGGCTACATCGACTCTAACTAACTTCTGCTGTCAGACTCGCCATTTTGGTCTTTAAATGTTCGTATTAACCGCTCTACCTCATTTTGGTCTTTAAATGTTCGTATTAACCCGCTCTACATGATCCTGGTGTTTTTATTTCGCTTTTGTGTCAATAAATCAAGATATGAACATTAATAACAGACAAATCAGACGCCTTCTTTCCCCGAGGTCACTCCAGCTAGCGTTAGCAACAGGTTTGATTGATAGTGTTGCTCAGGGAAGGGGCGTTACCTTCGACAGCCTCGCTCCGGATTGGCTCTTTGGTTGCTATGATACTTGTGGTCGAAATTCCAAATTTGGAACTCAGCTCCAAATTGGCGCCTATAACTGCTCCGGCCTCGATGAGCTTCATTCGACTGGAGCCGAACGCTGTGGGTGACGTCACACTCACTTAGTCCATTTCTTTTTTTTTTGGATCAATGTGAAAAGAGGAAGCGTGGATTTAAATCGATAGTTCCTGAATTTCTCAAAGCCTTTAGCACATTGGCGCGTGCAACAAAAAGAGAAGTGAAAAGGAGAGGACCCGCCAAAGAGACGCCAGCCCCAGCTCTGCCCATGGAGCTATTTCCAGGGAGATAGATACAGTATTTCATTATTAGACGGAGACAACATTTATACAATATACGGGGGAAACACAAAATATACTCATTCACAAGAAGTCACTTAGCCCAACTTTAAAACTAAAACTAAAGACAAAAACATTTTAAAAAGTTATTAAATACTACAGACTCCCTGATATCAACCGATACCAGTGCAGAGACAAGATAGAGAAACATAATTCATTTCCTTTAAGCACAAACAGCATATGGTAAAAAAATATCCAAATGTGTTTTGTAACTGCAGAACAACTTTGTAAAAACACAAGGTTAATATTATGAGACGTTTTGAACCAAGACTTGCCAGTAAATCATCTTATTGGGGGCCCAGATTTGGACCTTCTTCGTATCAATTTGTATTAGAGGGGGGCCCATGTGTGGCTTATTGCCCCAGGCCCCCAAATTTCAGTCGACCGCCCTGCTCATTCATAATATTCTCTGGTAAATCGTAGTTGTTTTCACTGATGACAAAGTACAGCACTAACAGTTGTTTAAACATGGAGCTTATTCATAATATAAAAATTATAATGATTCAAATCCAGAACATGTTTAAACTCTCAGCAAATTAATAATTATTGTGATAGATACAAACGGTTATTGTTGACCCCTTTTATCATGAATACCAGTATCGTATCGGTGGATCCCTATTAAATACATTATCGGAGAGAGCTGTAATCGATCCTTTTAACAAGTCCCCTCCACACATGAGCTGACAGGTGCAGCACGAGCGCTGTTTTACTGCCAAGCGACGCAAGTCTCTGGGGAACCAAATTTCTCAAAAGTGGTCTACAAGGAAATGAGAGAACACAGAAGACTTATATAACAAGAACAACAACAAACCATATATACATAAAACAAAACTGGTGCGATACCCGTCACGCTGAGAAAAAGATGAGAAAAATACACGGCCAGCGTCTTGACAAACGAGCCTTAACCAGCTGCCTCCGCCTGCCGCGCACCATCGCCGTAGCAACCGCTGGGATGGAGAGATGCGGGAGATGGAGTAAAAAAGGAGGAGAGAATGCACGGGTCGTAAATGGAATGGTGGAAAGAAAGAAGGTCAAGGGGGGAGGGAGCGGACAGGTGGTTCTTTATGGATCGCGGGCAGATTCGCTTCAGAACGGCCGCGGCTGTTTCGTCCCGGTCTTGACGAACGCACAGCTACACCTCAACGCCGACGCTCGGGGTTCGTATCAATTAAACGCACGTCCGGGGAAACGACTCTTCTGTATCCGTGGCGTCTGGCTCCGCGGCGGCGCGGTGGGATGGGCCCCCGCGTCAGGCTTTCGCAACAGGGACAAAGCAGAGGGCGTAAATTGTTGGCAGGTTTTCGAACTTAAAATTAACGGTGCTGTTTTTCCCACAGTCGCAATTCCCGATTCCCGGCGTTGCAGTGGGGACCTTTGTGATAAGCCAAAAAGATAAGGCATTATCCCTTATGAGAGGGTTGTTAGGCTTAAAGGATTACAGCCGGTGTTAAAACAGACTGTCACTGTGAAGGGTGAGACCTGCGGATTTACCTTTGGCTTAGGTTTTTGACGATTGGAACTGCAGTTTTGGTACGACGCGGGATTTTAGGTCAGATTTTTGCAATATCCGAAAATGTTTTTGGTTAGTTCTATTAATGTTTTTTTTTTTGGGGGGGAGGACTTTTTCCAATTCAAAAGATAATTATAAGGTTTTAAATGGTTCGTTTCTATGGCAACTGTCCTAAGCTTTCGTCGTTCTGAAGCTCGTGGAGCAGCTCCAAACCTCAGATAAGAGCAGTGCTGGATGAAGTACTCAGTTCTGTTAAGTAAAAGTACAGATACGGAAGCAAAAAGTTACTCAAGTAAAAGTATCACATGAAAAAAACGTTTTAAATGTAGTGATATTGATTAAAAATGAGACATATTTTGTTCAAAAGTAACAATACGAATCAGTTTCTTATTTTTTCTTAGGAATTTTGTGTATTTATTTTTGTTTGATCAAAGCCGAAGCTTGAACTCAAAAACTTAAGTCAGGATGTTACCACGAACATGGTAAAAATAACCCCTCAAATCAAGCATTTTCAAGTACTTTTTACTTTTCAGTTCTGTTCAAAAATGTAGCGGAGTAGAAAGTACAGATACTGCTCTCAAATGTAGTGAAGTAAAAGTAAAAAGTATCCACTGTAAAATGTACTTAAGTAAAGTACAGATACCAAAAAAATCTACTTTACTACTTGTACTTCGTTACCTTCCACTGGATAAAAGTGAGGATGTTTTGAGATGAACATATAAAAATACATTTCGCATTAGAGGCACATCTTTGTTTAACGTATGAGAAATAAACTTTATACTTTGACTTTGTTGGTCCATAACATGTTGACGGTAACAGTTTTGATATGTACTTGTTTGTATATTCTGCCATACTGAGTAGGGTTATACACTGTTACTACTTTAATCAATGTTGTGCTAGTGCAACCCCTCTCTAAAGAGCCACATGCGGCTCTTTAAAGCCTCCAGTGCGGCTCTTTGCACTTTGACTGAGAAAAAAAAAAGTTTCGAAAAAATGTTTTGGGTATACTTTATTTTTCTTAAGTTTGTATTTGACAGTGTTTGTATTACACCAACGAGTATTCATTCTACTGAGCAAATCCCATGCATTAAATCAGAAAGAATAATTGTAATTTTGTAGAGTAAATATTACACATAAAACGCAGCAGAATGCAGGAAATTACATATAATTTTCGCAAAACCCCCAGACCCCCTAAAAACACTTGAAATAAGTCCATAAATACAAAATGTTGCATCTTCTTTATGCGTTAAAGCTGCAAACATTGGACTTTTAAATTAATCTGTCACTTCTGTCCCGTTACTTGTAAATAAAACATGGCTCTTTCTGACTTTGATTTGGTTTGAAATGGGCCAGTGTGGCTCTTTTGCTGTTAGAGGCTGCAGACCTCTGTGCTAATGGAATCAAAAATATATATTAACGACAAGCAGCACCTGTAGCCTCCTCTCACCTCCACGTTATCCGTCTATTGCATCCGCCCTTTCTGCCTGTCGCCCCTAAGTACCTGTTAACGGATGACTATGAACCTGCTAATATCGTTAGGCTGGTGGTAATTTTGCGGCGTGCGGGGATTGCGATATTAGAACTGGCTTCCTCTGGGGTATTTACCTTGAAGTTAGTTACTATGCAGAACGTCTGGGGAGTAGCGTTTGTGCTCCAGCCTGGTCCTTGCACGAATCGGACACGGTACGATCCAGGGATGTTTGAAGATACGAAAGAAGATCAGAAGATTGGCTGATTCAAAGGCCACAATAATCCACGTTGTAATTACTACTGATATTATTTTGGTCGTTTCATAACAAAGTGATCTCGTTTATTTGCTGATACTGACACATTTTCTGGCTCGGATATCGGCTTCCAAATATCGGTTCCCGGTCTGACATATAAATCGATGTTAAAAGACGCTGTAGGGGGCGTAATTGGCTCAGAAAGTCTCGTAATATTTGAACTTTTATTTACACAAAGTTGAGGGAAAAATACCAATAAATAACATTTGGATTATAACATTTGGATAACATTTTGTATCAACATTTTGTATTATAACATTTTGTATTATAACTTTTTGGATTATAACATTTTGTATTATAACATTTTGTATTATAAATTTTTGGATTATAACATTTGGATTATCACATTTTGGATTATAACATTTCGGATTATAACATTTTGGATTATAACATTTCGGATTATAACATTTTGGATTATAACATTTCGGATTATAACATTTTGGATTATAACATTTCGGATTATAACATTTTGGATTATAACATTTCGGATTATAACATTTTGGATTATAACATTTCGGATTATAACATTTTGGATTATAACTTTTTGGATTATAACATTTTGGATTATAACATTTGGATAACATTTGGATCATTTCTTTCTTGTTTTATCTCTCAGTTCCGAAAAACTGAACAACTTTGCATAAATAAAAGTTCAGACATTATGAGAGTTTCTGGCCGGCTCCGATCCCTCCCGACGATCCCTGTCCGGTCGTGTTCCAGTCTCGGTTTAATATTCCGTAGAGGAGCAGTTTTGTGCGCTGCTGGTTTAACCGGTCGTATTTTAAGCGAGTGTTTTTGTTCACGCTCTCATTTCCACCTGTTCTGTATGCAGGAGCGGGCGGCGGCGTCGTTGGCTTTTTCCACAACATACCGTCCTGTTAGTGTGGCGTTGCCGTGGGTAACCGCTACAGCGTGCGGTCAAGGGCTTGTAGTCGTAGTAAAAGCTCACACCATTTCACGCTTTGCTGAGCCCCTTTTCTCTGCCTCTGTGTTTTACTGTCGCTCTCTAGAAATAAGGCCAAACCCGTCTTAAAACTGATCTAAAATATGCACATGTATCTGGAGCAAATAGGCCTGACATGACAAATAAAATAAAATAAAAATACATGTGATAAATGAGAAAAGTTTGGTTCTTTTTCTGTTCTACGATGTGATTTGAGCTGGAGAAGGTGGAATTATGAGCTATGACTCGTTATAGACTGTGTTGGGAAGTAACTGAATAGTACTACGAGTATTTTGAGTACTAATTTTGAGTAACTGGATTGCAGTACTTTTAGTTAGTTACTTTTTCATTGGTGGTGTTCAGATTACAGTTACTTTTTTACTTGGTCGTATTCAGAGTACAGTTACTTTTTTACTTGGTCGTATTCAGAGTACAGTTACTTTTTTACTTGGTCGTATTCAGAGTACAGTTACTTTTTTACTTGGTCGTATTCAGAGTACAGTTACTTTTTTACTTGGTCGTATTCAGAGTACAGTTACTTTTTTACTTGGTCGTATTCAGATTACAGTTACTTTTTCATTTGGTGGTAACAGATTACAGTTGCTTTTTTATTTGGTGGTAACAGATTACAGTTACTTTTTTATTTGGTGGTAACAGATTACAGTTACTTTTTTATTTGGTGGTAACAGATTACAGTTACTTTTTTATTTGGTGGTAACAGATTACAGTTACTTTTTTATTTGGTCGTATTCAGATTACAGTTTTTTATTTGGTGGTATTCAGATTACAGTTACTTTTTTATTGGTGATATTCAAAGTACAGTTACTTTTTTATTTGGTTGTATTCAGAGTACAGTTACTTTTCCATTTGATGGTATTCAGATTACAGTTACTTTTTTATTGGTGATATTCAAAGTACAGTTACTTTTTTATTTGGTTGTATTCAGAGTACAGTTACTTTTCCATTTGATGGTATTCAGATTACAGTTACTTTTCTAAAATCAGAGGAACACATTGCAGTATTGGATCATGTAATTTAAGCTTTAAACTGCTCAAAATCAGTGAGAAAAATGTAAAACTCATCTCTTGTCGTGAGGCAGGTGAGATTTTTCCATCTCCAGTTGATACGATACTGACAGGAAATACTTTAAAAACAGTTAAACAAACATAAAGCTGTTTTTAATCCTATGTTGCGTATTCAGAACACAGTACTCTGATTGGACCAGGCATCAGAACACGTTACACAATACTTTTTAATGTAGGTGTTCAGTATTCTGTATCAAATAACGCATTATAAGGTTCTTCTAATCTTATAATACCTTATATTTAATAGATACTGGTGTCAGATATCGCCGTTGATACTTAAAAAGGAGCTGGATCAGATTTCTGCTTCCAAATATCGGTTCAGTCGATATCCTGGTTGGACATTTAAATCAATGTGAGTCTCAT
Organism: Periophthalmodon schlosseri; assembly: GCA_000787095.1. Classification (NCBI taxonomy): domain Eukaryota; kingdom Metazoa; phylum Chordata; class Actinopteri; order Gobiiformes; family Gobiidae; genus Periophthalmodon; species Periophthalmodon schlosseri. The sequence continues at coordinate 41,948 of KN486831.1, read as the reverse complement.
AATGTTTGAACTTTTATTTATACAAAAGCTGTTCTGTTGTTATTGTTCTGTAGACAAAATAACAGTTACGTAACACATTCGGATCAGTTTTGTCTTATTTTATTTTTGTTTAAAGGAAATAAATGCTGTTTTCAGTCTCTGCTCTGGTATCGGTCGATATCGGGCATCGGCAGATCCTCAAAGCCACAGTATCGGGACTGAAAATGCTGGATCGGTGCATCCTTAGTGTTAAATAGGAAGAAACTGAGCTTAAGTTGATGTTTTAGCTGCAGGGTTAAAGTGCGTATACGGCGAGGTTAAGCTGCAGCACGTTTACGAGACCAACCTCCGCCCTGAGAGTTTGTGTACTAATATGTGTATCTGTTAGAGTCCCGGGTCAGGTCGAAACCTTCTGAACGCTTTGGGACACCGCGGGCGTCTCAGCTGTCGTCGAGGCTCGCAGAGGTGCACTTTGGGTAATTAATCTCCCATTTTGTCTCTGGAGCGTCCGGCGGGAGAGCGCTGCGGCGGGAGAGCGCTGTGGCTGTTTTGTTTTTCGCCATCAATAAATCAGCAGGCCCGGCGCGTCCTTCAGAATATACTTTTATACAGACCGTGGCTTAAAATGCCACTCTTCTGAAATCATTCTTTATTTTTCCAGCTTTTTTCTCGCTGTCTATTCTTTTAATGAGAGCTGCAGAAAAACACAGCAGTGGAAAAACATCTACAGATGCAATGGGAATATGACGCCATTAACAGAAATAGGCATAGGCAAAGCACTTCTGAATGTGCAGTGGGACCGGAGTGGAGTTAGAAGCTTTGTTTGTGTTGGCTTTAGTGCAAGACCATTCACTAAAGTAACAGAACAAATCAATTCGCTGTGAGCCAAAAGCCAAAGTCAAAAGCGGATTATGAGAATGAAATATAAGGAATAAAAGCAGTTCTCGTACATGTACCAGTATCACGCTGTGTAAGCTTCGTTTTAGTCTTTCTCAAATTGTCCCACTCGACACAAATATACAACAAAATAAGATCTTAAACTGTTTATTTATCTGTTTTATAATAATAATCTCATATAGAGCTTTTCCAGATGCTCAGTTTTGTGCGTTCGTTCCATTCAAATCACTGTTACAGCCACAGATGCCCTCGGGGAGACTGAAACAAGGCTGCCAAACCGCACCATCGGCCCCTTACTCATCGCACGCACTCATCACACTAGGCAAGGTGGGTGAAGTGTCTTGCCCAAGGACACAGCAACAGTAACTGCTACTACAAGCCACCGATGCCCCATTGTCTCACCTGGTATTTCCATTCACCACGATCAAAGACGATGGTAAATAGTCACATTTTTCTATAGCGCTTTTCCACCTTTAAGGCACTCGAAGAGCTTTACATCAAGGAACCGCTCACCCATTCACACACCAGTGTACGCAGAGACTGGGGGTAAGGTGGGTTAAGTGTCTTGCCCAAGGACACAACAACAGTAAGCACTACAAGCCGCCGACGCTCCATTGTGATTGCGGCGTCTCGTATTCCCAGCAGCCTCCCATCCATTCACCAGGCTCAAACCCAATGGTAAATGGCAAATAGTCACATTTTTAAATAGCGCTTTTCCGCTTAAGTGTCTTGCCCAAGGACACAGCGACAGCATTCATCTGTGGGAGCTGGAATCGCACCGCCAACCTGTGTATCTTCGGATCTGACCGCTCTACCAGTGATGCTTTATTTTAAGTCAAGAGCAGGAACCGCTAACCTTCTGATCAGCGGACAAACGCTGCGCTACTGTCGCCCCAATAAAAACTAATCCGACTAAAGAATAAAAAAATTAGGCCTGTCTTTCATTTGTAGACTTCTCCTTTTTTACGCTAACTCCAAAGCTACGCTAATGGTGGGGTAAATATTGAAGCAGACAGCGATCCTTTTGAACCTGCACGAGTTCTACTGCAGGATGTTCTTGGCTAAACTGTAAAGAACAACACGAGCGCTGAGAACCAAGTGGAAGTTACACTGATTTGTGCTGCTTACTGGCCTCAATCTCCACAGTGGATTCGGTGCAGAGGGGAGGGGGGAGGGGCTTTGGCCGGGAGCGTGGTATGGAGATGTATATCTGAGCTGAGAGGACACAACACAACACATACATACACACATATACACACACACATACTCGCAGAGCCCATTCACAAGGATCCATAGCTGGTATCTGGCTCCCTATAGGCCACAGCCGCGTTCACACACACTCCTGAACTCGCTTTGTTGCTGCGGCAGATGCAGTGTAAGCTAATCTGTGCCGGGGCCGGCGCTCCTGCCTCAGCTTACAGAGATCTGATAACAATTCCTCCTTCCTTTTTTCGTCTTTGTGGTGGTTCAGAGCAAAAATATGTTACATCCGCGCGGGTTTGTGGGTAAAAGCGGCCTCGGACGTTTCGGGGTTTCATCGATTTCACCCTGTTACGGCCCCAGTCCAATTTCAAAGAAGATTGGGAAATGTTACGACCACGGTGCCTGAAAAAGGGGATAAAACTTGAGTAATAAAACAACAGCGATCGTTCGCGTCGCAAGTCAGTGGTTTAATGACAGATATTAATTATAATACAACTTTTGTTCATATCTGGGGACATTAAAAGAACATATTTCCCTGAGAATGGGAATAAAACTTGAGTAATAAAACAACATCGATCGTTCACGTCTTAAATCAGTGGTTTAATGACCCGGGACAGAACCGGAGCTCCCCCTACTGTCCACTCCACCGGATGTGCTTATCTAAAACAAAAATACTTTCACAATATTAGAAAATACTGCAGTATAATCATGTAATAATAAAAATGAAATAACTTTTACTCTTGAAAATAAATTCTCTTATGAATTCTTATTTTAGCCATTCGCAGTATTGTACAGTAAATGTATATTTCAATTGTAATACTTTCTTTTTATAATCATTACATAACTCTGGGTAGAACAGTGTACTTCAGAGTTGAGTCTTGTGTATTGGCTGACCACTGTACCATCAGAAAGTACACATTTTTGTCTTTTTTACACAGTTTTAATGTTGATTGAAAGTAACAGGTCTACTTAAAATAAATACTTCCATTTAAAATAAAATACTTAGATGTGAAAAGCATTTCTTCAGCTTTTGGTTTTGATATTAGTCCAATGAGGTTCATCTGGTCGTCTTATAATTAATTTCAATAGATTCTTTTTCCAGACCAAGGTTTAGTTTGTTTTCATTCCTGACAGTTTGTGCTGCTCACTAGCGCCTCAGAGTGGTCACGTGATGTTACTGTGACGTGTCCGGTCGGCTGATTTAAACAGGTTTTTGCGCTGTCTTCCTACCGGTGGAGGCGGGACGACAGCGCCATCTGCAGCCCGACTTCTTCAGGACGGTATCCCAGGTGCGTGAGAGTAAAAAAGCCCCCTCGTCCCGGTTTAAAGTCCCGTGGGCACATTTCTGTATTTTCATTGCTTCCTATTTGCTCGTGGGTCTTGCTCGTGTAGAATAAGACTACCGGACACGTCACAGCAACATCACGTGACCACTGTGAGGCGCTAGTGAGCAGTCTAAACTGTCGGGGATGAAAACAAACTAAACCTTGGTCTGAAATAAGAATCGATTAAAATAGGGTATAACATTATGCCCATGAGAGGATGTGGATTGCTTGTGCAGGAAAACAAAATGGAAAAGTTATTCATGTGGTTTGGGATCTGAAAATAAATATACGCTTTAGTTACACACATTTAATCTAAGTTTCATCTGTTGTCATTCCCAATACGTTATTTTCAGTGGAAAATCTTGCTCCGATGCCAGGGAGGCTAACATCCCCCCAGACGAAAGCGCAAACATACAGCCTTATAACGGAGTGTACAGTGTAAACATTTAGCCAAGCGCTCCCAAACACCGCACTTAAGATCGCTACAAACAGAGTCCTGATATGTGCGAGAATTACCCACAAGGCACAGCTCAGATTAGAACCGGCCTCACAAGTGGTTCTGACACTGACACAGACGAAGGAAGTGAAAACATCATAATCGCCGAGGCACTGCGGGACCTTTGGCCACCGCTCTGTCACATCTGTGAGTCATGGTGCGGCGCCGTAACCCGGAAGAAAACAAGTGAACAACAGCCACCGGTGACGCGCCGTTAGCCCTGTTCACGTTCAGCTATTTAAAGGCCCTATATTACGCAAAATGGACTCTTCTGAGCTTTAAGTCGTACCTGGAGTCGTACCTCCAAGTCAAACCTGGAGTTGTGTTTTGTTTCGCTCACACGTTTGAGTAATCCTGGATTTTTAGTCTGTCTACATCTCCAAAGCTTCAGTTTCTCCAAAATGCTCTGTTGCACCTTGTGATGTCATGAAGCGGTAGTTTTCATGTTAACAGCTGCCTTTTACCTTAATTCTTTTACCTTAATTACCCTTAATTCAGTAGAGATTTGAAATTCCAGGGCTGAAGATTTCCAAATGATTCTAGTGAAGGTGTACGGAAATTTAAAAACACAGTGGAGCACTTCCTGTATTACCACATGACATCACAAGGTGGAAGCAGGTGCGTCAGGCTTGGGGGGGTAACGAGTACCGTATTTTCGGGAGTATAAGTCGCACCAGCCAAAAAATGCATAATAATGAAGAAAAAAACATATATTTCACATATAAATCGCATCTGAGTATAAGTCGCACCCCCGGACAAACTATGAAAAAAAGTGCGACTTATAGTCCGGAAAATACGGTGCTGTTTACCCAGGGCCCGGTGCAGGGAGGGGCCCCTCACAAACTCTGTAATATGCATTTTTTATAAGACAAGATGTAGCGCGGGCCCAGAATTTGGTGCTACACCCCTGAGTGGAAGTGTTGGAGTGTTTTCAGTTTGAGAGAAGAACTCAGCTTAAATATGCAGGTTTGTGTGTTGAATATGTGTGAATTAAACAAAACACGACTCCAGGTACTTTTGTGATGAGGAAAGAACATTAGGTAGCACTTTAAAATAGGGTCCGGGACTTACTAGGTACTTACGGTGGTACTTAGTAGATACTTGACTGATAATTGCGGTGGTAGTTACAGTAGTAGTTATTGTGGTAGTTCCTGTGGTACTTGCGGCGGTACTTTTGTTGGTAATTATACTGATACTTACCGGTACTTTGGCTGAGACTTATACAGTATAACTAATAGTGGTACTTTGTGGTACTTAAAGTGTTATTATAGTGGTACAAGAAGTGATACTTACACAAATAGTTATTGGTACTAGTACTGGTACTTATAGTAATATGTCGTATTAAGTGAATGGTTAATTATAATGTTAGTTACAATGCCTCCTGAGACCTGAACTCTTCATTTTTTTCTCTTTGTACTTTGGTCTGACTGGAGCTGATGAGTGTAAAAACAAAGAGTTATCTTTTTACATTATGAGAAAAATGATGTCCACATATGAGGACAATCGTTCTACGTTTTAATCATTTTTATAGAAACAATAAAGTCACATTTAAATAATGATTTGCAAAAACTATTTGTCAAGTGCCTGAACACAGCAGCATTGTTCCTGAGTAAAAACAAAATGAGAAACAAGAATTGTGCCTCTTGGAACAATGTGTCTCATTTGAAGAGCTTCTAACAGTGAAGACATGAGCCTTTAACAAAGTCCATCTTGAATCTAAACTATAATGTGTTAAACTCTTCTGTCGTCACTAAGTGGCAGTTTAATGACCTCATATGTGACACCAGGACCTTGGAGAGAAAAAAATGTGTATTGTGACCGAGACAACCCAAAATGTGTTGTCCACACATGAGGACGCAGGTCTCAGGAGGCTAGTGATATGGTATAGTGGTGGTGTTGTGGCAGTTAGAAAAAAGATTTAATACACAATATTAAAGAATATGCTATCGTTAGACATACGAAATACTGGTAAGTATCAGTATAATTACCAGCCAAAGTACCACAGTAACTACCACTGTAACTACCTCCGTAATTACCAGTCAAGTATCTACTAAGTAAGTACCTAGTAAGTCCCGGACCCTATTTTAAAGTGCTACCGAAAATTATGACATACTAGATCAAAAAATAGCATAACATGGGCCTTTTCATGTAATATGGGCCCTTTAATGTCTGCATATATTCACACGGCTGATTCAATAGTTGGACAACTGTAAACTCTATTCAAATGTGCTGCGCAAGCTTTTACCACGCACACGTTAAAAGTACGATTATGTGGTATCAAGGGCCCAATTAGTTGAGCGCCTTACCACTTTAAAACATGGCCGTCACCTGTACTGTACCAGACCCAAGGGACATCCTCCAGCGCGCTTTTGCAACCACCTCCCCCCCCGATCGCAACCGCACCGCCTATGCATCTATAACAATAATAAGGCCCCGAGCTCGTGTTACGTAACATATAAATGATCCATAATTATTCGCATCACTTTAGGTTCCCACAAGATCAGACCCTCCGGAATTCTCCCGCGACCCCAGGAATAGGAGTATAATTTGGGATTTCCAGCTGGGATTTCCCTTGTAGCATTCCCTGACCTGGAATGCGGTAGTGAAGCTTGTATCGTGTGTGTGTGTTTGTGTGTGTGTGTGTTTGTGCGTGTAAACCGGGGCCCCATAGCCTCGTACATCACTGGGTTGTCTCGTATGTTACGCGGTGCCACTGCCTTGAAAATGGACCCAGGTTTGAAGCCAGTACTTTATCATATGACCTCTATTTCATTTGTGCCCGTCTATCTGGATTTCAAAGCCAAGCAGAGAGGTTTTTTGTGGTATTACGAGTCTGTAGTAGTGGCGATACCTTATATAGAGAGAGAAAGTGCTGAGTTTGATTGTGTGGGTTTACGCTAGATACCCTACCCATCGTATCGCGCATATAAACAAGAGATAATTTTCTTTTTTAGCCAAAATGTGTGCCTTTGAGAATAGATTTTAAAGCTCATTCTAATCATGCATTAAAGCGCCTATGTCACTGTTTTCTGATCTATGTTATAATGTTGTTCCCACATCAAAAACATACCTGGAGTTTTGTTTTGTTTCACTCACAAACCCTGCATACCGTATTTTCCGGACTATAAGTCGCACTTTTTTTCATAGTTTGGCCGGGGTGCGACTTATTCTCAGAGGAGACTTATATGTGAAATTATTAAAATATATAATTTCACATCTTTGTTACTGTCACACTGACAACTGCGCGAGGGCGCTCTAGGCTCGTACCAGTATCTACTACGCGGCGCTTCATCTACCTCCGGAGTTGGCGGAGTTGTTCAATTCGATGGAGTTAGTGATTTGGAGTGAGATCGAGAGTAAACTTGTTAGCTTGTTTTTTATGCTTTAGTCTGATTAACTGTTAATATCTTACGTTAACACAACAGACACGTGTCAGTTCATTGTCTATGCTTCATGTAGCTGAATAAATATAAATGTGTTATGTTAGCGTGATGTACTGATATTCAGCCTGTTGTTCTCTATTTTATTGTTATTATTATAACTTGCCTTTAAAGATAAAATGTCTGTTCTTGGTCTCGGATTTTGTAAAATACATTTCCCCCCAAAAATGCGACTTATAGTCCAGTGTGACTTATATATGTTTTTTCTTCATTATTATGCATTTTTGGCTGGTATGACTTATACTCCGGAGTGATGCATAGTCCAGAAAATACGGTATTTTAGACTTCTTCCAAACTGTAAACACTTTTTTCCACCTTGTGATGTCATGTGGTAATACAGGAAGTGCTCCACTGTGTTTTTAAACTCCACACACTTTCACTAGAATCATCTGGATGATTTCAGCCTTGGAATTGCCAATCTCTACTGAACTAAAGGTGAAAGGAGCTGTTAACTTGAAAACTACCGCTTTGTGACATCACAAGGTGGATCAGAGCATTTTAAGCTTTAGAGATGTAGACAGACTAATAATAAAGTGTTACTCAAACATGTGTGAATGAAACAAAACACAACTCCAGGTGTGTTTTTGAGGAGGTAACAGCATTAGAACATGGCTTAAACCTCACAAGAGTCAGTCTTGTGCATGAATTAGTGGTGATTAACAAATGGGTAAAAAAACGATCATATTTTTGCGGAAACCTTAAGTGAATGCGGAGACATAGTTTCAATATCCGTCTTGACTGATCTGCTTGTATCTGTCAGTCAAGCAAAATATGTGTTTGGACTTGAAAAGCAGACGGCACTTTCAATTATTAGGGCCAGTCAGACGCTTTCAAAATGCAAATGAACTGTGCTTAAGAAAATACCAGTTGCTCCAGACATGTTGCTCCCTCCCTGCAGTTCTCTGATAGGGAAAGTGGAGGCGTCATTAAATTTGTTACAACTAATTGTTTGACTTAATAAGACGATAGGGATGGGGCGCAGCGGAGGTTTGAAGGCTGGCCGGAGGTAGATATAATGAAAAGAGATGAGTCTTTGTGCTCACAAGGTTACCCTTGATAATGGTGATCTCAGGCTGCAGCTGCAAGGACGAACTCCCGGCTAATCACAACCATTTATGAATACATTTATGATATCGCCAAGACACTCCGAGAATCAATTTGCCTGCGTTGACGTCTTGATTACGGGAGCTGTGAAAGTATTTTGAAAAAAACGAAAACGCAAAAACATGAAAATGAAACGAAAATTGACAAAGGAGGAACTGGGATATTTTTGGAGCGAACTGGAAATTGGAGTTTTGATTTCGTGTTTCGCCGGGGACATTTTCTACTTGCTACAATAAACAGTAAATGCGGTTGTGTTGGTATCTGGTTCACATTTTGAGTTAAATCAGACTTACTGTGCTTGTGTCTGCTCTATCGTTATAATCTCTGACACCCGTTATGTTATAATTTTCACATTTTAAATCGCAATATTCATCTAATAAAAGAAACAAGTCCACTGATTTCCACGTTGGAAAACTACCGAATCCTACGAATATCACTGATTAAGAAAATAAAACTGAAGAACCAAGTGCGTACGTCACAGTGGGCGTGTACCGGTGGCGGTGAAAACCGGAATTGATCGGCAAAATGGCGTCTTGAAAATGAGCGATAAAGAAGAAAACCGGAATTGATCGGCAAAATGGCGTCTTGAAAATGAGCGATTAAAGATGAATTACTCCAAATACAAATTCAAGAGGGTAAATGAGAAAGAAACAACTATAACATGGCTAAAAGCTCTGAAAAGTCCATTTTGCAGAATAGGTCTGATTTAAATTTCAGACTTTGTGAGATGTAGTGAAGTAGTGATAATAAAATATGACGTAATTGAATTGGAAAAGTAACTGTTAATGGTAGTTTTTGTCAGTGAGACCAATGGTACAGCCACAAAACAACACCAAAGGAAATGGAGTAGATGGTGAACCATAAAACGGGGGGAAGCCAGAGCTACAGAGAGGCATATAAATCCAGTCTCCCATCTATCAGCCATGGCAGCTTGTCTATATGCTGGAGGACTAACGTATCCCACAATGCCCTAGTGGCCGCGCAGCCTGTCTCCGTGGTGACAGGCATTTCCCTGGCGGACCTTGATTGGATGAACAGACTGTCAAGGAAGAGAGCTCCTGGGAGCACACGTAAAACATCTATTAGTTCAAATGGTGGCAATGGGACCCGCCTCCCAACTCGGCGTCATAGCAACACCGACACCTGTTTAGTGTCAGTAACAAAAATACTCGCCGTTTCCTCAAAGAATACACAACAAATGCCGTTATGTTTGAAAAGGCCAAATTAGCACTAGCGTCACACCATTATGACTGTTCAATCTGTTTAGAAAATCCCAAACGGTCACATTTTAATATTGCACTTTCTTACACCACTGTATGAAGACACTGGGGGCGAGGTGGGTTAAGTGTCTTGCCCAAGGACTCAACGACAGCCTTCATCTGTGGGAGCTGGAATCGCACCCCCAACCTGTGGGATCTGACCGCTCAACCAGTGATGTTTAGGGGCAACAGTAGCGTCTGTCCACCGATCCGAAGATTGGAGATTCGAATCCCGCTCTCTACATAAACATAATTGCTGAGCGGTCAGATCCACTGACCCACAGGTTGGCGGTGCGATTCCAGCTGCCACAGATGAATGCTGTCGCTGCGTCTTTGGGCAAGACGCTTAACCCACCTCGTCCCCCAGAATGTGTGTGTGAACGGGTAAATGGTTCCTTGATGTAAAGGAACCATCAAGGAAAGTACCTTCAAGGCACTTTCCTTGATGTAAAGTGCCTTGAAGGTGGAAAGTTCTGTATAAAAACATGACCATTTACGTCAAGAGCAGGATTCGAACTGCCAACCTTTGGATCAGTGGACAAGCCAACTGAGCTACTGTCGCCCGTTTGACCATTTACCAAACTCTCACATGAGTCCATCACTATATTACTCATAAATGTAGTTCCATTTGGTTGGATAAAGATTATATATACAGCACGTACTAGACAGGTTTCGTATAGGGTTAAAATTCAGAGGGAATGCTTCTCCAACAACAACTAGAACGGCAACTAGAACTAGAAACTGCTATACTATTCTCGCCTATATAGTTTAGATCAATAGCCAAGAGCAAAAACCAAGAATCTGAAGCCACGCCATCAGTGCTGTTCAGTGCCAGCCCTGTCAAGCATTCGCCCACTGTGGACTTCCAGCGATGGGAAGAATACTTTGAAAATATCTTTAATCATAGAATAGTGAAATACCCAAATTAAAATGCATTTTGTGACATGGGCCAATCGGAGTACTGTTTTCTGAATTGGAGTACTTTTACACGGGGTTGCGTTGCATTTTAGTGACAAAATTGCTACATATAATTAAAAATTGCTATGTTTTTGTTGCCGTTTGTTATGCAGAAAAATCACAAATGCAAACACTGTAAGAGCTGTGTTTTCTTTATTCTCGAAGTGCTGCCATGTATTCTTTATAGTCTGAATACCACCAAATGAAGTTACTCAAAAAAAGTATTCAGATTTTAGAATAGTATTTTGGTACATGTACTGAGTTACGTCCCAACCCTGTGTACTTCACTGTAACAGCACATAACAGTAATCAAACGCCAACGCTGGATGCATCAGCTGATCGTGTTTTTGAACGTAGCTCGGACTCCCATGACGCCGCGGTGGTGCAGAAAAAAGCTGGCGGCGTCTCGGGTTCTCTCGTATGTCTTCCTCTGTCACCCCCGCTCTCATTTTCTCCCAGGGATGTGTAGTCTTTCATCACTCTCTTCTTTTCATGTGATCCCTTTGAACGCTGCCTCCCTGTTCCGTCGCAGTGTGGACTTTGACGCTGTACGTGTTCCACAGTGGCTGACATATATTTCGAGCGTGTTGATAAATAGTGTTTCGGAGCCGTTCTGCCTCCGCTATGTGACAATACAGGTTTTGGAGATGATGAGAAACAGGCCAGTGGAAGTGGGATTGTTGTCGTGCCTTTGTGCTATACACAAAAGATGGAAGACTACGAGACCAAAAGTATATTTTAACTTTTAAGAGCGGAAAGGGAGTAGGAATGACTGAAAAACTGCTTGGAGTTTGGTCTTATCTTTGAGACAGTTTTATCCATCTGTAGCCAATGCACAGCTAGCACTATAGCGCTCACAGGTTGGCGGTTCGAATCCCGCTCTCGACATAAACATCATTGGTAGAGAGTTTATCTTTCAGACAGTTTTATCCATATGTAGCCAATGCACAGCTCTATAGCACACAGCATACGTGGTAAATATGGCGACAGTAGCTCAGTCGGTTGAGTGTTTGTCCACTGACCCACAGGTTGGCGGGACGATTCCAGCTCCCACAGATGAATGTTATCGTTGTGTCCTTGAGCAAGACTCTTAACATCATTGGTAGAGTGGTTATCTTTCAGTTTTGTCCGTATGTAGCCAATGCACAGCTCTATAGCACACAGCATACGTGGTAAATATGGCGACAGTAGCTCAGTCGGTTGAGTGTTTGTCCACTGACCCACAGGTTGGCAGTTTGAATCCCGCTCTCGAAAACATCATTGGTAGAGAGTTCATCTTTCAGACAGTTTTATCCATATGTAGCCAATGCACAGCTAGCTCTATAGCACGTAGCATACATGGCAAATATGGAGACAAGTAGCTAAGTTGGTAGAGCTCCCACAGATGAATGCTATCGTTGTGTCCTTGGGCAAGACACTTAACCCATTTTACGTAGCGTAAAGTTTTTAGCCGAACTATAGGCTGCCTTATGTCATGAATCTTGTATAGCATTGTTCCCATGATGCTTGAATGAATTACTGGGTCAGAATTTGAACTGATTTATTTACTTATTTCTACATAAGCGTTAGTCCTTATTCTTGCAACATTTCTGGAAAATAATTTGGGGGTCTACTTGTAGTATCAGCGATGCATATGAATGAACATGTTTTGGTCTCACAAAAAGGGCATTTTAATAACTAATTTGTACACAGTTCCAAACATGTAACACCTATGTTCACCGAAGGAACAGCTCTTTGACCTTTAGAAAAAATGGATTCCTTCCTGCCATGCCGCCATATTAGCTCAAACCACTTAACATGGACTTGTTATCACTGAAATGAGCGTAATTAGCCCAAATGTTGACAGGGGGCGCTGACTTAATTGGAGGCTAAGAGGAAACGTGCCAAAAACCAACGAGAAAAGCATTTGATTCAAGTGCGCACTTCGTCAAGTGCCTCGTCGTCTCCTGGATTACTTTTTCCACTGCCGATCATGACGTCTTTGTATGTAATTTCTGTATTCTGGCTGAGTTATTTAATTACAAAACGAAACTGAATATTCTGCCTGCCTGAAGCGGCCGGGAGAGTCTGGCATCACACAGCAAGCGGTGGGAGTAAATGGCAATCAATACAAACCACTGCTTCAACAAAGATAATGCGGAGCAGCGGCACATGTTAAAAGAGAGAAACGGAGGACGAGAGGTGGGAACAGGGAGGCTTCGGACGCGCTGAGTTTTCAAATCGTTTGTGAATGTCGTTAAAAGGCGCTGCGTTGTGTTTGAATGGCCAAGTGCCTGTTTTAATTACTCATAACACCCACAGACGAGCCTACACTTGGACTTCTGTTTATTAGCATTTCACACAAGGAACCAACTGCAAGACACCGGCCATGTTGCACAGAGAGGTTTCAATGCTGCCTTAAGCATTAAATTAAAAAAAGCCATTGTCTTCTTTAAGCTCATAGTATTAAAAAAATCCAACATTTTTATTATTACACTATGAGCTCAAAGAAGACAAAGGCTGCGTCCGAATGTCCACGCTATTCCCTACAAGGGGGCGTTTTTAGCGGTGTCTGAATGTCCAGTTGGCGAGAAAACAGTGTACTCAAACTTTCCCACAATACACCTTGAAAAGTAGTGGGCATCAGTGGTTATTAGACCGGTCAGCGTAGACCACAATGCATTGCAAGAGTTGGAAAAACAACAGCGCGGCAACGGGTTTTTAACAGGACACAACACGACTGAATGAAGCAGATGGAAGCGCTGGTTTATCTCACTGTTGATCCTGATTGTGAATAAAACGCTCTTAAATAAACCTGTGTAAAGTTGCTAGCGTTAGCCGTTTGCGTTAGCTTGAGCTGTTAACAGAGCGATAATTTCCACATCTCAGTCTGTTTACGTAAGATCCAGTTTGACATAAACTTGTATGATTATTATTAGCCCTTAAATACTGCCAGTCCAATCTGATTATTATTATTTATGACAGAAATCAGGTTTTATCAGAGTTTAGCCTTTAGACTTTTTTCACCCAGACACCCAGAGTCACGTGGCCTGAGTGTAGTGAGATGTGTGTCCGAATCCCTCTGTGAATGAAGCTTTATAGAGTCCACTAAAGACTGCAGGACTGTGGAGTGACTGAGGGGTTGGGGCCCAGGTTAGACCTTCAGACACAGCCAACGTATGCCTTTTTTTCAGGTATAAAGTAACAAAACTATACCATATCTAGCTCATCATTTAACATGTTGGTCATTGTAAAAATATTGATGTAAAACAAGTTAAACAGATTCAGTGACTTGTTCAAAATTGTTGCTAGGCCCCACCTCTTCATAGCTCATTTCAACATAGCAAGTCATAGCCTGTCATAACTGTAATTACGAATGACTCTATTCCCAGTGCACGATTAGCTTGATGTTTGCTTAGTTTCACTCAGTAAAAGCCCACTTTCATCCTGCCATTGGCTCTTTAATGTTGTCTTGAGAGTGAATTGTTATGTCTCCCTGGGATTAGTCAGTGTTCTTCATTACACGAGACTGGCTCTTCCCTTTTCCTTCTACCCACTTCCCCCTAAACGGTGCCTTTGCCCTGCGCTCGTTCAACAAACTCCTCCGTCGGGCGCGCCGTTCCTTTCTCTTTCTCTTTCAATGTACTTTCAGGGCCAATTTGAATGTACAAACTGCCCACGTGCCTCCTCTGCCTGTCTCTGCACATCGCACTGGGTGACTGTGTTCATTCTGCAAGTCTTAGCACTGGAGTCTGTATAGAAGATAATGTTGTCCAGCGAATGTTTACAAGATCGACATTTTGTTTCAATGTAAAAGATTGTCAAAAATCCATGACTAACTAAATGTAAAAGTTGGAATAAATGTGTGGTTTGTCCATAGACTGTAGATATGAATGGACATAGCTAACGTGCTAACCACTCTCTCTGTAACCGCTGCTGTCAGACTCGTCATTTTGGTCTTAAAATGTTCGTATTAACCCGCTCTACGTGATCCTGGTGTTTTTATTTCGCTATTGTGTCCGTAAATCAAGATATGAACGTTAAAAAGAGACAAATCGGGCGCCTTCTTTCCCCGTGGTCAGTCCCGCTAGCGTTAGCAACAGGTTTGAT
>KN486831.1:14317-27127 GCA_000787095.1 Periophthalmodon schlosseri | reverse complement strand
GCGGGCGGGAAGGGGCGTTACCTTCAACAGCCTCGCTCCGGATTGGCTCTTTGGTTGCTACAATACTCGCGGTCGAGAATTCCAAATATGGAACTCGGCTCCAAATTCACCGCTATAACCGCCGGCCTCGACGAGCTTCGTTTGACTGGAGCCGAACGCTGTGGGCGACGTAACTCTGACTTAGTCCACTTCTTTACACAGTCTATGGTTTATCTAATCCTTATATCAGATGTTGTTTAGCAAATGTTTACAAGGCCGTCATTTTGTTTCAGTGCAAAAAATAGTCAAAAATCGATGACTGACTAAATGTAAAAGTTGGGGAATAATTGTGTGGATGAAGTGCCAGGATTTTACCCCAGTGGTTTCAGTAAATGGCAACAAGACGCTATATGAATTCTAATTTCACATCAAATACATTTGCATTTGCATAATCACTTGGGACAGAGTGGTTGCCAGTTATAGCATTTTCCAGCTATAAATCTTTTAAATGAAGCTTGGCAAATGCATTGGTCTTCATTATGTTTTTGCACTGAAACATTTATGCCGCATACAATGTTATGTACACATGCTTTTTAAACACGTGCTTCAGTACACGGGCCGTTCGCGTCCATGGACTCGCCACTATACCGCACGCGTTCCATTTGCCCTTATTGTGTCAACCCTACGCGCTTGTAAATTGTGAACGCACTCAAAGGGACGTGATTGCGTTTAGTTATGCCTGAATTCCCTGAGTAGGTGAACCAAGATGGTGGGGCTTGTTTAAACAACCAAGAATCGAAACGCGACAAGGGGAAAAAAAAAAAAAAAAATCCAGTTTCCATTGCTTCACACGGCGCAAGAGGCAGAGGAGAGAGGAGAGAGGACGCCATAAGGAGGTGGCAAAGTGACAAACGTCTGGTCATAAAGACAAGCCAAAGGAGGGATGGAGTGGGGCGAGCGACAGAGGGGAGGAAGGAGGAGAGAGAGGAGGCAGAATATGTAATTAAGCTGTGATTACCAGGGGCTGAAATCATTTCTCCCATTCACGGCTCTGTTGGGTTTGGCCTCATGTGCATCAGTTTGACTCGGTTTGTATGTAGTACTAAAGTAGTTCATTCTGATGGACAATTTTGTTAAATCGCTTGTGGTTAGTTACATTTTATGAGTGGTGGGCTGTTTGTTAGCACAGCGCAGCTAATGCAAATTCATATTGAGTGATGAATGGAAATACTTCTTTTTCCGTCTGTGGTGCAGTTCTTGGACTTTGACTCAGCAGATCTGCACTTGCGTCTGCGAACACAGTCCAAATTGGAAGCATTTAAAAATAATCACTTCTGCTCAATGATTTTTAATACTTACTTTTATAGGTTTATTCCATTAGGTCCTGCTCAGGGGAGGGCCCCAGTTCTTCATTTGACCTCCGCTATTCATATTCCGGAAGTTGCCGTGGGCGCCGCCATCGTCATTCGGGTCGTATTATTTTGCACAGTGCTGCCGATCTTCTATATGGACCACAGAGCCGTTTTAAAGCCTCCAGAGAATCGTTGCAGTGTCGACTTGTTGGTCACATGAACACAGAACGTTGAGCAAACGAACCTACTTCATATCAGATTTTAGCAGCAAAACTTTTCTCTTTTCTTGAATTCTGGAAAACCTGGGATTCCCGTTTAACCGGAAGTACCACCAGAAAGAAAGAGCGGTCCAAAAGTGGGCGGGGTGGAATAAGATCAGCAGGTTACTTCCCTTAAGTTCTGCTCAGGACTGGATTCCCGTCATAAACCCAGTTCTTCATTTGACCTCTGCTTTTCAAACACATGCTGCCGTTCATCTTATTCCGGAAGTTGCCGTGGGCGTCGCCATCGTCATTCGGGTTGTATTATTTTTCATGGGGCTGCAGATCTTCTATATGGAGCCTCCAGAGAACATAGAAAGTCTTACACAAATGAACCTACTTCATAACAGATTTTAGCAGCAAAACCTTTTTCTTTTCTTAAATTCTCCATTGAAATGAACGGGATTCCCGCATAACCGGAAGTATCATCACAAAGAAAGTCTGGTTTAGCTGCATTTACGGCAAAAGTGGGCGGGGCCGAATAAGGTCAATATTCAGTGATGGGAAGAATACTTGAAGAATACATGTATTTAGCTACAGAATACTGAATATCTGAATTAAAATGTATTTTTTTTACTTATTCTGTTACATGGGCCAATCAGAGTACTGCATTCTGAATACTGTAAATACTTTTACATCGAGTTGCATTATATTATAGTGTAAAAAACATGACATAATTACAAAGAGCCTTATTTTTGTTTGTTAAGCATCATTTATGTGTAATTAGAGAAGGAGAAATGGCACGCACTCACATTTCAAGAGCTGTGTTTTGTTTGTTTTCACTAATACTGCACAGTTCAAAGCCAAAATTGCGTAATCGAGCACCTCCAAGTATTTCTTTTCATTTTAAAAAAGTAACTGTACTTTGAATACCACCAAATGAAAAAGTAACTGTACCGGAATACAGCTACGCAAAATTAGTATTCAGAATCTGTATTTTCCGTACATGTATTTAGTTACTTCCCAACACTGGCTGTATTTGACCTTGTTTATAACAGTCTTGTAATTTTCACTTATGTTTGAACAGTTCTGTGACATTAAAGAGCGACGTATGAACCAAACATTGATCTATGGGAGCTTTCTGCAGAAGATACAGAGATTGAGACTTGAGACTGGGCTGCCTTGAAAGTGTGTGGGAATTTATGAGCGATCGATAGAAGCCCTCTGGGATGGGAGATGATGCGGGGGGGGGCCAGAGGAGGTCAGCGATGACTGCTCATGTGAGACTGGCTCTTGTTAGACACCTCACACTTGACTGGACTGATGTGGGACCAGCCGCGTTTGCCGGTCACCCCCGCTCTGCGCATTTATACAGACTAACAATGGCATATAGGGCATAAGATAATACTGGGAATGTGTTATATAAAAAATCTGATCCAGTCCATAGTTTGTCTCTCTCAAAGGCCTCCACGCACCATCTATACATTTTTACACTCTTATTCTGCAAGATCTAATCTAAATGTTACGATAAAAAAAAAAAAAAAATGCGATTAACGATTATATCACGATAATGATTAAACTTGTTAGGGATATGAATAATTATAACTTTAACAGAGAATATTATGGACGAGCAGGGCCGTCAACTGAAATTTGGAGGCCCGGGGCAATAAGACTCGCACGGAGAATATTATGGATTGAAATTTGGAGGCCCGGGGCAATAAGCGTCACATGGGCCCCCTGTAATACAAATGGGTAGGAAGAGGGTCCAATTCGGGGCCCCTAAGACCCTGGGGCCCCAGACAACAGACCCCTTTGTCCCCCCCGTTGACTCCCCTGTGGATAAGTCTGTTTTTTTTCTGCACATTCAGGCGATATAATGGCGATTATCTTTGTTGGCGATTATCACGATTATATAAAATGCCCGTCAAACGATTATTGTCAACCCTTTTTATCACGATAAACGATATTATTGTTTATTGTCCCATCCCTACATTGAGCTAACACTCTACCGACTGCCATAACTGCCATGTTTGCTAGGTGCTATAGTGCTAGCTGTGCACTGGCTACATATCATAAGCTAAGCAGGGCAATACCAGGTGCCACAGTGAGGCGCCAGTGGCAAAAACTGTTGTTGTGTCCTTAGGCAAGACACTTCACCCACATTACCTATTATGAAAGCGGTGTGTGTGAGTGTTTGGGTTGGTCGGAGGGGCCGACGGCGCAGATTGGCAGCCCCGCGTCTGTCAGTCTGTCCCAGGGCAGCTGTGACTACAGTAGTATAGAGTGTTGAGTGAAGGAATAACGCGCAAAATTGTAAAGCGACTTTGAGCGTCTGGAAAAGCACTATATAAGATGAATCCATTATTATTATTAGTAGTAGTAGTAGTATTAGTAGTAATAGTAGGAGTAGTAGTAGTAGTAGTAGTAGTAGTAGTAGTACTTTATTATATTATATGTAAATAATGTAATGTCCTCAACAAAATCTCTTGTCTTTTTAGGGGGAAAAATGCAGGTCCAGGATAATAGACCTTTACAAACATGTTCTGAAAACTATGGGATTCTTGTATTAGTTTAACAGTTCAGATTTCAGTCGTCTCTGAGTTTAAAGTTTGCATCGTGAACTGAATCCTGATGTGAAAACAAATCAGATCTAACCAGAATCACAGCACTTCTCAAAAAAAAAAAAAAAAAAGAAAAAAAAAATATTTGTGATTTTTGTTTCACCCAAAATGGAGCAACACCTTGGGCCACTTTTAATAGATATTGACCATTGCTGCTGTGGACTATGGGGGACTAGTTTGTCAATTCATGTGTTCATAATAGAAAACAGGACCAGGAACCGCAAAGGGTCATAACATAAACACCTATGTCATGGTTTTGGGCTTTTGTGCCGTCTTGAATTTCAATCGAGAATTCTTATTTCAACCCACAAGTTCCACAGCCCGAACTTGAAAATGGCTGCCGAAAGCGTTGTCTTTCTGTCGTCTCCTCTTAGAGCTCTATCCTTTATCTGTTCTACCTCTCCTCTCACTTACCATGCATTCAATCACTACCCATTGTAGTCTACCAGAAGCCCCTGCAGATTTATGTCTTCCTAAACAGAGCAGGCTGCACCTCTTCTTTCTTCCTCTGTACTTCCACCGACAAAGCTCGCTATGAAACACATGCACACACAGAGGCACAGGTTTGAAATAGTACGTCAAATACATAAGACCACAATGTTTGCAAAAGCTATATAAAAGTATGGTTTTGGAGTCAGTATTTAAAGTTTTTATTTTTGTAAGTAGAAGTAAAACACCATTACTAGCAACTGATACAACTACTACACTGTATATTGAATAGTTGGCTTATATTTTTAAAAAAACTAGTTGATTTTACAGTAAATAAATCACACAAAAAATAAATAAATTCAATCATAAACAACCACTGATAGCGCACATTTTTTAGGTATCGGTATCGGCGAGTTCTCAGACCAAATCACCGATCCGATACTACTCTGTATTTTCCAGAACGAGGCCCCGTACAGCGCTACATGACAATGGCGCTAACATGACAATGCCGCTAATATGACAATGCCGCTAACACGACGCCGCAACAGTGCTAACACGAAAATAACGCTAACACGACGGCAGCGCTAACACGACAACAGCATTAACACGGCAAAAGCATTAACACGGCAACAGTGCTAACGCGGCGACAGTGCTAACACGATGACAGCGCTAACACGACGACAGCTAACACGACAACAGCGCTAAAACGGCAACAGCGCTAACACGACAGCAGCACTAACACAAGGACAGTGATAACGGGTCGACAGCACTAACACAGCGACAGCGCCGACACGACAACAGCGCTAACACGACAAAAGCGCTAACACGAACTTTGTTTAATCTGCATAATTAGCCACGTGCTCTGCTGTTTTTATCCAAAATCTCATTTATTCTTTAGAGGTTTTTTAGAGAGAACTTTTTATTTTTTGTAACGAAATTGAGTAGCTGTAGTTTACTTCTTCACACTATGCAGTATCGGAGTGGTATCGGTATCGGCGAGTACACTCAGGCCAAGAATCAGTATCGGATCAGATTTTTTTTTAAACGGTATAAGAACAACACTACTAACTACTACTACTACTGCAACTACTACTACTTCTGCTGTAACAACTGAACATTCCAGCTCCGATTCTCATTCAAACTTCTGTTGATGCACACAACGTAACACGGAAATCATAACTTTACTAACAGAAAGGCAAGTTATGTTCCATTTACCCATTTTTCCGACGTCTCTGGGGTCTCTCCTAATAAAATGTTTCCATTCCCAAGACTTCAAAAACGGTCTCGGGTCAGAGCAGTGCGGCTGTTGCCTGCCTCTGCGGA
Source organism: Periophthalmodon schlosseri (assembly GCA_000787095.1). Classification (NCBI taxonomy): domain Eukaryota; kingdom Metazoa; phylum Chordata; class Actinopteri; order Gobiiformes; family Gobiidae; genus Periophthalmodon; species Periophthalmodon schlosseri. Next base: position 21,223 of record KN486831.1, on the reverse strand, counting down.
GCGCGTAGGGCCCGTCTTAAATAAATGGCGGCGGGGGGGGGTTTCTTGGCTCGTGCGAGAGCGAAGTATCGATCCGGCCTCTCCTCCATCATTGGTTATCGGAGCAGGCAGCGGGACCAGCGCACTGCTTCACATTACTCACTGTCTGTATGCGCACACACACACACACACACACACACACACATAAGCCGCTCTCCCCTGACTCGGTCCCAGCCTTTGTGTTCGCTAATAGCAGATAATGTATTTAAACGAAAACTGAGCGAATCCTTAGCGAATATTTTGGGCCGTTGGAGTGACCTGTTACGCCCTGTCGTCCCTGTTTCCAAAAAACATCATTGTTATTTGAGGCTCCTCGAAGCAATAATTCAGGTCTTTCGAAGCAGAAATCTATTTTGTCTCATCTCTTTTGTCAGCTGCTTTGAGTCATTTTTTTTTTTTGGCAGTTGAAGAACTTTCAGGACTCACCATTTGCAAAGAGCCATTTATTATATTTAAATTGTAAATGGTAAATGGTCACCTTTTTATACAGCGCTTTTCCACCTTCAAGTCACTCAAAACGCTTTACCTGAAGGAACCACTCACACATTAACGTTCGAGGCGGGTTAAGTGTCTTGCCCAAGGGCACGACGACAGCATTCATCTGTGGGGGCTGGATTTGAACCGCCAACCTTCAGATCAGTGGACAAACACTCAACCAACTGAGCTACTGCATCATCTTATTATTTTAAAGTTGTGCTGCGTAACCTTTCTGTTGGACGTATTCCTCTTGTCTCCATTAATATGTTATCGCTTTACCTAGAATGTCCCATGGTATGGCATTAAACATATTTATCTCCATGGAGACAAGTAAGTGACTGTAGCGGGTGAGACCGGGTCAGATCTGTGGGGAGGTGATCTCGTTCACAGCGTTAATGTGTGTTTTTCATGGTATTTTTCCCAATTAAAACACCTGTAATTGAAAAAAAGTGCATGATAGGCTTACGTTTAATGCCATAGTGTGGAACATTCCAGCAAAGCATATCCATGGAGCCAGCAGAAAGTTACATAATGCGGCTTTAAACAGGGGGGATTATGCAAAATGTACTTTTTGGAGCTTTCTACCATGTTATAACGTTGTTCCCTCATCAAAAACGTGCCTGAAGAAGTTTGAAATGTCATCCATGCATGTTTGAGTAATTTAGCGATCTGTCCCGCGCCCTATCCCAACCCTCCTTACGGTTTAGCTGTAAGATTTGTTCAATGCTCCACCCACAAGCCTACGTCATCCATGCTCCCGCACTACAATTCTTCATAAATATACAAAAACAGAAAAATACTACAACTTCACAAACCTGATGTGATGTGCAGTAGTTTCATTAGGGGAACGCGCAGCCATTGTAATATGGTAGTTCTGTGAAAGGGGAGGGACTTTTGACTCAAAGTGTCAAAAACCAAAGTGAAACTTATAAAACATGTTAATACGTTATTTTTGGCAAATTTTGCATTTTCAAAACAACAAAAGCCAACATCTAAATATTAGTTAGCAGGTAATACCCCATAGAAGTCAAATACCCCCTCTTTAATACCCCATAGAAGTCAAATACCTCCTCTTTAATACCCCATAGAAGTCAAATATCTCCTCTTTAATACCCCATAGAAGTAAAATACCTCCTCTTTAATACCCCATAGAAGTAAAATACCTCCTCTTTAATACCCCATAGAAGTAAAATACCTCCTCTTTAATACCCCATAGAAGTCAAATACCTCCTCTTTAATACCCCATAGAAGTAAAATACCTCCTCTTTAATACCCCATAGAAGTAAAATATCCCCTCTTTAACACTCTATAGGAGTAAAATACCTCCTCTTTAAAACCCCATAGAAGTAAAAAAAATTCTTTAATACCCATAGAAGTTAAAAAAAAAACCTCTTTAATACTCCATAGAAGTAAAATACTCTCTTTAACACCCCATAGAAGTAAAATACTCTCTTTAACACCCCATAGAAGTAAAATACTCTCTTTAACACCCCATAGAAGTAAAATACTCTCTTTAACACCCCATATAAGTTAAAAAAAAACCCTCTTTAACAGAAATACCATAGCAACAACTACTGCAAATAGTTTACACAAGCATCTTAATTCGATCCACATTCATTTATTCATTATTGGTGCGGGTCACAGGGGGCTTAGGCTTATCCCAGCTGCTTAGGACATGAGTTGGGATACACCCTGGATTATCACCACTTAATCGCATTGCTGACATATAGCCTGTTCACACTTGTAATCAACAACGTGATAAAGCCGAGGCTATTTATAACTGAGAGTCTTCAAAATACAGTAAACGAACGCAGTCCCTCTGACCATAACTGCATATATAAAAGTAAAACTGTCTTATTTTTCTCTCTCTGTGGGTTTTTTTTCAAACGGGCTAAAGCATAAATCAATAGTTTGCTGCTAGCTTCCACACTTCACGTACCTGGGGCAGTGGAGACGGGAGCAGCTGGTCACTTAATCAGCACATAAACGGCATAATAAATTTAATATATTGGGCTTTTGTGAATAATTACTAACTGAGAGCACATAGTCTAGACAGTGTAGACCTCGGAGGACAAATCGGGGGTCGCTTCAGGGGATTTTGTGTGATTTTTTATTTTATTTTTTTAAATATTGCAATTAAATTTCACAGTGCACATTTTAAACCAGTCAGGAGCGTTAACAATTAAGAAAACGACCTGCAAATGTAAGACAAGAGATGAAGAGATTGAAACTGCTGCCTTAGCGATTTGGTAATTGCACTAATGCTAATTGCTAATTGCTAATTGTATATCGTGCAGCCCTAAATGAAAGAATCTATTAAAACCTCGACTGACCCCTTGTGATCGAAGCCAGTGTCTTGATATCGATTGAGGTAGATTAGGCCTTTGGAATAGGCTCTGTGTACAAAAGTGCCCGGAAACCTCACTGTTAGCGTCACTACTTCCTGTCCAGTTTTATCTCTGTGAGGTTTTTGCCGAGTCACGCGAAAAATGAATAATATTTAAAGAGAGGTTTTTGCCGAGTCACGCGAAAAATGAATAAATATTTAAAGATCAGGCAGCGGACAGGGAGCTGCGGGTGGACGCCACTGACACGACATGTTAAAAACTACACAAATAAACTTCTGTGTTTAAAAAGAGACATGTCTGTGTCTCAATGCTAACGCTAATGCTAACTTTGAGACATAATACATATTAAAACAACACCACAAACTGAAGTATTCTACATATAAAAATAATTTGGTAGTCTTTAGTTTAATGAATTTGAATTTTAATAAGTTGTTTATTTTATTTTTTCCGATTTTAATAAAAGTAACTGTTAGCTTTGAGACACAGTGAGCTAGCTAGCGTGCTACTGTGCACAGAGGGGTATCTAGTTAAACCAATGGCAAAAGTACAGTTACAGGATCTTACCAAATATTGAAACCAACGAACAAACCAACCCCTGGCCACAAAAAAAGTTCAGTGGGATAAGATTTAAGACTTCATAAAATAAGTGCTTGCGTTACCCTGGATATCAGTGAAAGGTTCAAGCTTTTTCCCCTTTGAAAATGTCTTGCGCATTTAAATGAGCGTCCGGGTCCCAGCGTAGAGACACGGGGAGCGAGTGCAGTTTTCCCTTCATCATAATGCGCAGTCAGAAGGTCCTGTCTGGCCTCTCCTGTGGCCCACACCGAACGAAACCCCTGCTCTTATTAAATACAGTGCAGTTCATAGGCTTATGCTAATTACACATGGCACTTTTGCACCTCTGCTTCTTTGTGAGCTTTTCAAATCAGCTTAATCACACTGCGGCGCGTTATAAATAGCGTGGGGGACAAACATTTCAGAAAACTTTTATGATTAACATCGGTGGCTATGACTTGGCTAACAATATGACCTGGCGGGAGAGGGTATGGTACTCGCTAACGGTTGGTTGTCCTGTGTTTATTGTTCCAGCGGCAGCCTTCAGTGTTTTTGAAGTATCTTATATCGCAGAGTAAATGTCACGAGGCCGCTCCAAATGAACTTTAAGCTCATCCTCTGCTGGCCCGCAGCGTGGCAGGACATCTGTCATAACACACGCACCCACCCGCTCGCAGGGAGAGACCGGCGTCCATAAAGAGGGCACTGGGAACAGGTACAGACCAGTCCACGCGCTACATCGTGTTTGGAATTGGGAAGTTCAAAAGTTGTTGGCTGTTACTACTTCAACAAACAACGCTTCAAGGGGCACATTTACGGCTGCTAATAACGCGACTTACTGGGAGATTTGCACATTTTCAATCGCAATATTCATCTAAATTGACTTGATAAAAGACTCAGATCCGCTGTTTTCACGTTTCACGGTGCCTAATTGGAGCTGACGTCGCCGTGAACGTCATCACAACAAAGAGCCGTGTCGCTGTCGGCCGCTCCTACGGACAGCTGCACGTCACACCAGCGAGCAGTGGATTTTTTTTTTCATTTATACCAAAATGACTACACAACGCTGCCGAATCCTACGCGTACCATCGAATAAGAAAGTAAAATTGAAGAGCGAAGTAAGCGCAGAGCAGTGGGTGTACGTCGGGGCGGTGAAAATGAGGGTTGATTGGCAAATAAGCGATTAAAGATTGCTCAAACATGCACGAATCACTCCAAATACAACTTTGAGAGGCTAAATGAGAAGGGAAACAGCTATAACATGATTCAAACCTTTGAAAAGTTGATTTTGCTTTAACCCAGTAAATGTTTAAACTTGCTTTATCTACTAACACTTGGGGTTGGGTGTTAAAACGTGCGGTTAGACTGTAAAAATGTGTATTCTGTTTCGTCAGAGGGATTACTATAAATACAGGTATGGAAAAATTCTAACTTATGTCCGGCCTCACTAATACTGCTAAGATTACTACCAGTAGGATGCTAATATTGCTACGGCTACTGCTGCTACTGCTCCCCGTTATCCTGCTGTTTCCGCTAAAACTGTTACTAAGACAACTCATTTTTATTTTTACTTAACCACTTTCACTTAACTCTGTGCCGTCGATGTTGTTTGCTTAAGTGCCTGTCGTTGCCGGAAAGTACATTTTGAATTCGGTCCCCTGTAATTTTCCACTTTTCACATAGAACAGCGTGAGCCGGTCCAGCCTGACACGTCCCATCAGTGCCTCACTATGCAAATGTTCGTGTGGGAGTGTGATGCGTCCTATCGTCTCACTGCCGTTCGCGTATCCCCACAGGTAATTCCCGCTGATATTCCCAGTGGTGCTCCGGTTAAATCGGGGACAGCCATGTGCTTCCCAGTGGAGGCCGGCCTGCTTCCGTTCCCCACTTCCACTGTCCTGGTTCAGACGTGTATTATTAGCCTTGTACCTCGGGCTTAGTTTGAGTGGATGGCCGTGGTCCGACTTTGTTTGATTACGGAATTTGATATGCAAAACCGCTTCAGGGAATGTTGTATCGTCTGGATGAGTGGCTAAAAGTTTGTCCAACATTTTTGTAAACTGTATAAAGAAGTGGACTATGTGAGCGTGACGTCACCCACAGCGTTCGGCTCCAGTCAAATGAAGCTCGTCGAGGGTAGATCAGTTATAGGGGCCAATTTGGAGTCGAGTTCCGTATTTGGAATTCCGGCCGCGAGTGTCATAGCAACCAAGAGCCAATCCCGTATTTGGAATTCCGGCCGCGAGTGTCATAGCAACCAAAGAGCCAATCCAGAGCGAGGCTGTTGAAGGTAACGCCCCTTCCCGCCTGCACCGCTGGTTTACCAGGGAGCTTGCTAACGCTAACGGGAGCGAACTTAGGGGAAAAAAAAGCGGCTGATTCGTCTCTTATTAATGTTCATATCTTGAGTTACCGACACATTAGCGAAATAAAAACACCAGGATCACGTAGAGTGGGTTAATACGAACATTTTAATACTAAAATGACGCGTCTGACAGCAGCAGTTACGGAGGGAGAGGCGACAGTTTTTCAATGTAAAGTGAATTCGAGCGAGAGTCGATGGAGCCACCCATGCTCACTTCCTATTTTGAACGCGGCGGCTAGCAGGTTAGCTATGACTATTTATATATACAGTCTACGGTCCTAATCCATTGAGTCAAAGTAGATTTTTAGATGCCTTTACTTTACTTACAATGACGATAAACTTATTTCTGATTCACATTCATTTAGTCACTAACAGCACAAACTACTATTCAAATCTCTAAAGGAAGAATTTGAGGCCTTAAAGCAAAAAAATCCTATAGAAAAGACACAGAAAAATGACCCGAATTACCCTGTATATAAGTGAATCTGTGTGTGTGTGTGTACGGGGATTCATCTGAGAGCCTGTGGTCGTGTGGACAATGATTTTGCATCGTTTTACACACTGTAAGTGACTGTGTGTGTGTGTGTGTGTGTGAATTATTTTTCATCGTTTGTTACACTGTATGTGACTGTGTGTGTGTGTGTGTGTGTGTGTGTGTGTGTGGATATGTGATGCAACAACAGCCAGAGCAGCGCAGGCCTGAAACAGAAGGAGCCAGTCTGCTACAGCCCCTGGCACCCATTGGATTATACATTTGACCTCTGCTATGCAAATGTTCCCATAACAGCAGCTATTTACCACATAGCGCTTGATGGGGTTGTCAAAAGTATCGAAAATCAGATACTAAAACCGGTATCGAAACTAGATACCCATTTGAGCAGGTATCGATACTAAGAAAGTCGCATTCACAGGACAGAAATGAACCTTTCCTGAATATCTTTGGAATGATCTTGAGCTGTGTCAGAACAAGTATAAGACGCATAGACTAGTACACGTCCATGGACCACTACGGAACCTACTGGACGACTGAGGGATTACACAGATATAAGGCCACGTGGGAATAGAAAACAAAGTACTACCATTTAATGTTGAAAATCACATTCTATTGTCTAAAGAAAGAGT
>KN486831.1:0-14238 GCA_000787095.1 Periophthalmodon schlosseri | reverse complement strand
CTTTATCACCGTCTTTACAATAGTTTGTGGTGAATTTAAAGCCTTTACAAGCAAGTGCAAGGATCTTTTACCAAGCCATAAATCTGAGTTTATTTGTAAATCATAGGTGACCAATGAGCTCCTTCGCTTCACACGTGTCACTGAAATAAACTGACCTCATTGGACGATCACGTTCGACCGGGCTTGAGACGCATGTCAGTCTGTATAAAACATACAAAGAGAGATCGGTCTGGATTGGCTGGGCAAGCTTTTTTCAGTACAAAATTAATAAAAGAAAAATGTAAACATGCCTCATGGTTTTATGCTAGTTCTGAAATAGATCAAAACCGTTCTAAAACTGGAAAACTGCTGTCGCTGTCCTGTGTTTTGTGTGTGTGCGTGTTGATACTCGTTACTAGTTTAGGTTTAATATATGATTATCAATATTGAACTCATGTTGAGAAAAGACCCAAGTCAAACCTCTGATTCCAGCCATAACAAAATGAGTGAAGTGAAATCCCGTTATTACTCAAACCATTTCCCCGTGATCATAATGAAATAAGTTGTGCTGAAGAAGAGGCTTTGCTGCAGGTTTGGCCTTTCATCCGTTTCCTCGCCTCGGGCTGCTGCTGTCTCTGCACTGCGCTCAACATTATCAATGCTAATGGCACCCCTCTATGGGCTTACATAATACCCACCTTCTGCAGCCCACTTGTGATAAATGGAAGTCCAAGGATAAGGAGGGAGTGGGATTCAGTGTAATGCATGGATAATGTTTAATAAGAGTTGCACTTTACGTTTTTTTTTATTCATTTGCGGCGCACACTTGGAGCTGGACTGACAACACACTATGTCTGCCGTGTGAGAGAACAGGCTCTGAGTTACAACTGGGTTTCATCATGGTTTGGAACAGCTACCATGGAACAGCTAGCGTGCATTATTGCACCGCAGTAAGTGAGTTCGATTGCACTGCTCAAACGTCAATGCACTGATGTATATACGCATTACCTAAAGGTCCTATATGGCCCAAAATGGACTCTTGTGAGCTTTAAGTCATGTTAGAATCCTGTTACCTCATCAAAAACGTACCTGGAGTTGTGTTTTGTTTCACTCACACGCGTTTGAGTAGTCCTGCATTATTATTCTGTCTACATCTCCAAAGCTCAAAACGCTCTGTTCCACCTCATGATGTCATGAAGTGGTAGTTTTCAAGTTAACAGCTCCTTTTACCTTTACAATCTCTGTAGTTTAGTAGAGGTTAGCAGTTCCAGGGCTGAAATTATCCAAACGATTCAAGCGAATGTGCGTGGAGTTTAAAACAACGCGGACAGGGCTGAAATTATCCAAACGATTCAAGCGAATGTGCGTGGAGTTTAAAAACACAGCGGAGCACTTCCTGTATTACCAGATGACATCACAAGGTGGAACGGAGTGTTTTCTGTTTGAGAGAAAAACGCGCAGTTTGTGTGTCAAACATGTGCGAATGAAGCAAAACACAACTCCAGGTCTGTTTGTGATGAGGAAACAACATTATAACAACATTAGCATTAACATTATAACATTATAACAAATAAATTATAACTATAACAAAATAACGTCATATGGGCCCTTTAACTCATGAGATCAGGACGGCTGCTGTTAGAGTTCAGACTTTCCCCAAATCCATAGGAAAGCCAGGGTCTCATTTATAAAACATTCGCACAGAAAAGTTGCGTATGGGACTTTCTACTATTATGTTAAGTTTACAAAGAAATGAGCATCACTGTCCAAAAACGATGGACTTTTGGGGATTTCAGAAGAGAACTGAGCAAATTTGAGGAATTTTGTGTCTGTACTTACACTTGTAGTAAGAATTCCTGGAATAGTTTAATGCCTTACTGTGGGACATGTTTGGCAAAGCAATAACATCCCCACGGAGTCAAGCAAATAGTGGACCGTACACCAGAGAAGTAACATAAATTCTCAAGTCTTTGTCAAAGATCGTGAACTTTATTTTTATCCCTCCACCCCTGTCACCATTTCTGTCACCTCCTCTTCCCGTTCCCAAAAGAAACTCTACTCTCTAGATGAAGGTGTTGCATCAGTGCCTCTCCCACACCTCCGCCGCATTTGTTCTTCATCCCTTCGTCACACCTCTTTGTGCCCTGCTTCTCGCTCTCACGAAACCGCACATTTCTCGCACGTTATTACATTTTGCCCCGCCATCCCGGCCTCGTGACGTTTGGGTCAGCTTCTAACGCAGTGCTCTGGGTATTTCCACTGTGATGTTTCACCACTTTCCCCAGTTCCCTTTTTGTTCTTCGGAAAACTGGGCCTTAACGTGATTTGTCGAGGTCTGGAATACGGCGTTGACGAGTGCGGGCAGTAAACGCACAGGGGGTCAGGGGCAGTGGCGGCGCCGGTGCAAAGGCTGATCCGGGAGACGGGAGGAAATATGGATTTTGCAATATTTTTTATGAACACATATTTTTGCAGTTTTCCGAAAGAGTTGCCAAAACCAGGCTATACGTGTCTTGTTTGAGGAGCATTGAGGATATTAACCACAAAGTGCAAAAAAATCACACATTTTATTTGAACCGTTACACAGCAAGAGTTGCCAAAACCAGGCTATACGTGTCTTGTTTGAGGAGCATTGAGGATATTAACCACAAAGTGCAAAAAAATCACATTATATTTTATTTGAACCGTTACATAGCAGTTGATACCGGAACATTTAATACCAGATCACGTGACTGCGTGAGGCTAAGGACGAGCTGCACCAAAACTGAGACGGGAAAGAGGGATTTTAGCTGTTTTGCGTCACAAAAGTGGAATATACTTCAAGGAAAAGCAAAACTGGATACGTTGGTGACACAATCGCAAATTAATAATCTGGTAAACGAGCTTTTACACACACCTGTTCCTGTTTTTAATGTTTTAAACTGACTTGTTTACTTGTTTGTTTGGTTTGTTTTTCTGCTTGTATTGTATTTCAAACACGGCGCCCATGAAAAAGAGAGTTTAAGCGCTTCCATTGTGTTCTATTTAAGGCCCGTATGACGCTACTTTCTTATCTATGCTATAACGCCGTTTCCTCATCAAAAACATACCTGGAGTTGTGTTTTTCCCGACACAGTACAAGTGGAAGATTAAACCGCTCTGCGTGGCTATGTTGTTAGAGGAAGCCATTAACGCAGCACTCTGGGTACTTTCACTGTGATGTTTCACCACTTTCCCCAGTCCGTTTTTGTTTCTTCGGAAAACTCGGCTCTAACGGGATTTCTTGAGGTCTGGCGTACGGCGCTGCACGGCTGTAACTAAAAACCGCTTTGTTGTTGGGGGAGTTTTATTAGCTCCGTGGGCTTTTTCGCAGAGACAAGGCAAAGATGATCCGCGCTAAGCTGTAGCTGGTCTGACAATCAGGCAGATGCACCGGCGCTGATTGACCCCGCTGCGCTCGGCCTACGTCACTGCAGCTGTCTGTGGATGTATACGCACAGGACATGAGGGCTTATAGTAAGACAGTAAACACAGTGGGGGTCAGGAGAAGGGTCAGGGGAAGGGTCGGCGCTGTTACAAAGGTCTGATCTGGGATACGGGTGAAAGTATTGACAAATATGGCTATCGCAATATTTTGTATTTTGAATAAATAGATGATTTTTTTTGCAATTTTCCAAAAATAAATAAATAAATTGGAACCTCACTCAGTTTTTTTCCTTTTATTTCTAAATTTTCTGCCCATTCCCTCTTTATTTCTTTTTTTTTTTTCGGTATTATGACTTATTCATACACACACACACACACACTCTCGTATAAGACAAATTCCATTCTTACTGCCCCGTCTTCCCCTTCAAACCGTGATGTATGCGCTCCCTATTCCCTCAAGTCAGTATGTCTAATGTCTTTTGTTGTTTGCATTGTCTCTAATATCACAATAAAAAAAATAAAAATCCAAAACAGGGCTATAAATGTCTTGCTTGAGGAACATTGAGGATATTAACCATAAAGTGCAAAAAAAACCCACAACACATCATATTATATTTTAGTTTGAATGATCACACAGCAAGTTTCCTCTATTATATTAACGTTTTTCTTGTTATAAGGTTAAGGTACACTTCATTTATACCTCATGAGGGAAATTCATTCTCTGCATTTGACCCATCCTTCAAATGACACCGGGGCAACCTGCAGGACGGCGCTCAAGAATCTGCAGATCTTGAGTTAGCTTGGTCAGGACTGTCTTAACTGTCTTTTGGGTTGGGTTATGCACAATATAATTAATATTCTAACTGGCTTTATGCACAACAGCGCCCGGCACCCTCACTGTTAGCGTCACTACTTCCTGTCCAGTTTTATCTCTTTTTTGCCACGCTAAAATGAATAAATATTTAAAGATGAGGCAGTGGACGGGGAGCTGCGGGTGGACGTCACTGATGACATGTTAAAAACTACACAAATAAACTTGTAATAGACAAATAGACATGTTTGTGTCTCAATGCTAACGCTAATGCTAATTTGAGGCATAATACATATTAAAACAGCACCACACACTGTATAACTGATTTAAATTTTAATAGGTTTATGTGTTTATTTTCTGGTTTCCAATTTTAATTTTAATAAATGTGACTGTTAGCTTTGAGACACAGTAAGCTAGCTAGCGTGCTACTGTACACAGAGCCAATTTTGCATAACTTCAAGACATCAAATTAAATATTAACTAGTTGATATTATTTCGCCCCCCTGCAGTCTGTGCTTTCTTATTCACAATTCATGTATTTTTTTACTATAAAGTGGAAGTTTTGATGTTTCTCAGTTTGATTCACAGACTGTATAAAGACGTGGACTAAGCGAGCGCGACGTCACCCGTAGCGTTCGGCTCCAGTCAAATGAAGCTCATCGAGGCTAGAGCAGTTACAGAGGTGAATTTGGAGCCGAGTTCCATATTTGTAATTCCTACTCCGTGTATCGTAGCGACCAAAGAGCCAATCCGGAGCCAGGCTGTTGAAGGTTTAGCGTGGAGCGGGCACTTAGCAACGCTGTCAATCAAACCTGTCGCTAAGGCTAGTGGGAGCAACCTCAGGGAAAGATGGCACCTGATTTGTCTGTTATTAATGTTCATATGTTGATTTACGGACACTTTAGCGAAATAAAAACCTCAGGATCATGTAGAGGGTTAATACGAACAATTTAAGACCAAAATGACGGGTCTGACAGCGCCCGTGCTCTCTTCCTATTTAGAACGCAGCAGCTAGCAGGTTAGCTATGTCCATTTATATATACAGTCTGTAGTTTGGCCCGATAATTTGATTGACAGGGGTTCATTTCCTATTGGAGATCGCAGATAAGACCATCTTGTTTTGTTTACTCTGACTTCGTACACTTGATTGACAGACACGGGGCTGCACTTGTGATCCAGGCTGGGTGCAGTATTAGTCCGTGACCGCGGTGAGGGATTTTCCACTTGTGGCCTAATTGTTTATTTACATGCGTGTCCTGGAGCAGACTGTTAGCGGCTCAGAGGTGGGTCCGTCACACTCGTACGACACACACACACAGTTAGCTCCAGCTGGGCTCCGCTGTCCTCCACGCTCATTTGTCTGGCTCTAGTCTCCTGTGACTGCTGCTACCGTGTGCCCAAAAAGTATTTCATCTGGATGTGCGTTTAGACGTGCGTCGCTGAAGTAAATATAGACGACAAACGATAATATTGAAACTCATTTATGGCACTGACACAAAAACGCAAGAGCAGATTTAAACCACAAAAACTATTTTAAGGTAAAGTAATTACGGCGACAGGCCCAGGTTAGACACGCTCTGAAATGCGTGAGATTCTTATAATAGTTTCTCTGTTTACATCGGAGTCTTTTCTAAGATGTTAATGCTCCTGGAGTTGTTTATAATGAGCAGTCTGAACCAAATCCTATTTTTTAAACATCCCAAATCCAATCGTAATACAGAAAAACGAGACCTACTTGGAACACACTCAAAGTCAACGATATCAGCTTCACAGACCTATCATATTGTATTCATTTTCCCTCTTCCTTCGCTCGTTGCGGGTCACGGTTCAGCCCCTCTCTGACTGTTCGGCTGTGGGACAGATGTGGAGGCAGATGTTTGGCGTGTGCGTGCGTCAGTCCCTTTGGCACACAGAGCTCCAGTAAACAGGGATCTCATGTTTAGACGCTAAGCTCTTCGTTCGGACCGGGGCTAACCTCGCTCTCATTGGATTATTAGCTCCTCGAAGGCCCCAAGTCTTAAGTGCACACGCCTGGATCGTTACTAAGGATCCCGGTGATCCTAGGAGGCACGGAGGAGGCCAGAGGGGGGCGCCGTGCTGAATCATCACATTAAACTGTCCAAGTCTATATCCCTTAAAAACCTTAGTCACCCGTTCTCCTGTCACGTTGCTGTTTTAAATTGCCCTGTTTTGTACATGGAAAGTTCAGAATAATGTTGTTGATGGGAAAGTACTCAAAATAATTACTTACAGAGAAAATAACTGGTATTATCAACGTCAACTTCATTCTAGCTCTTGTTTTACAGATAAAACTTGAGAGTGGTTAAACTTGTGGTGGACTTATAATTCCCAGACACATGACTCAGCTCGTTTAAATGCAATTTGTGATTGTGTGTATGATTGGTGATGATTTTGGCAAATTTTGGCAAACATGGCAACCAGCCAACTGCAACTTCCACCAACCGAGCTTAAATGGCAACTCAATTTCAGATTATCTTCATGAGTAATGTGCTACATACTGTGACTGGTGATGTTGGAGGAGTGTCTTGCCCAATGACACAACAGCAGTATGCACAATGTGCTATTAAGCTGGAACCCAACCTACATCAGATAACTTAAAATTGATTTTGATTTTTTGAATCGTTTTGCTTCTCCCCGACTTCAGGGAGGCGTGACCTGACTTTGGATCTTTAAGCCGCCGCCCTCCTCATGCGTGTGGTGGCAGTAGCTTGTCTTTCATATCGTAACAACAAAACATTACCACGGCAACAGCCAATAAAACAGAGCATCACGGGCAGACGGAATGACGGACACAGAGGCGCAAGATACAGACTCAGGAAAAAGCGAAAATATCTGTTTACATCCACACAGCGAGGATCAGGGTGAAGCTGCTGCAGATTAGCGATAGTGACTCTACTTCTTGTGTAGTTCATCTCCAGCCATCTGTGCATTAAAAGCATTTATCGTTTTACTGTAGACAGGAAACAGCTGAAGCGATGTGTGCTCACAACTTTTAGCTTGTGGTGTGCAGTGTCTTCGCTGCCATATACCGCTAAAATTTCATCTGATTCTCATGTCTGTGGTCTGCACTTTCTGTCTCAAGTTTAAAATTGTTTAAGATTGAAAAATCCCGTAGTAAGTGGTGGGCTTTAGACACATCCTATGGTGCATTACCATAGACTGTATGTATAAGACATAGCTAACATGGGCACTTCCGGCTCCATCGACTCTGGCTCCAATTCACTTTACACTGAAAGACTGTGTCCCTCTCTCCTGTAACTGCTGCTCTCAGACTCGTCATTTTGGTCTTAAAATGTTCGTATTAACCCGCTCTACATGATTCTGGTATATTTATTTCACTATTGTGTCTGTAAATCAAGATATGAACATTAGTAATGGACAAATCAGGCGCCTTCTTTCCCCGAGGTCGCTCCTGCTAGCGTTAGCAACAGGTTTGATTGACAGCGTTACTAAGCACCCGCTCCCTGCTAAACCAGCGGTTTGGGCGGGAAGGGACGTTACCGTCAACAGCCTCGCTCTGGATTGGCTCTTTGGTTGCTATGATACTCATGCTCCAAATTCGCCGCTATAACTGCTCTAGCCTCAATGAGCGCCATTTGACTGGAGCCGAACGCTATGGGTGACGTCACATTCCTTAGTCCACTTCTTTATACAGTCTATGTGCATTACCCGTAGTGATCCGTTTGCATACAGGCCTTCCACTTGTTCATATATAAATGTTTGTCGACGTGTCTCTTGTTTGGATTGTCTGCGTTGCCATGTTTCTGGTGTCAGCAAAATCGACTGTGACAAGATGTTTGGGATCAGAATCCAGAAGCTGTAGTAATGAGGGTCTTATTGTTTATTTCTCGTCTCTCTGCCCTCGTCTTCCAGATGTCACCACAGATAATCTCCCGGCACAGATAGAGCCTTGGAATAAGCATCGTGTTTTTGTGACGTCATTTCACCACCTTGCTACGATGCTTTTCAGGATTAAAAATGGGACATAGTGATTATCCAGATGTTCTGTTCTGGGATTCAGCATGATTCAATGTTGTGTCACTGAAAGCACCTCGAGCTAATACGCTACTTAGCATCTTTGGTTCGACTGGTTTTCATTTGCTTGGTTCTGTAACTAGCAAAGTCCATAACATACAAGACATCCTCATTCAATTTATGAATAAAGCAACAAGGCTAAATGTAGTGGGGACTAGTGATGGACTTTTGGCTCTTTTATGGGAACCAAATCCTTTGAATTAGTTCATGTCAAAGAGCCGTTCAAAAGACTGGCTCTTTTACTATTGATTTATATCACAGAAGCCAATTTCTACAAACTTATCACAGAGAGAAATAGCCAAGACTAAGATATGATTAAAATGGTTCAAACTGAGAACGAGAGTCTGTTTACCCTTACAAATTATTCAAAATATAAATAAAACGTTTCACTACAATAATAATAATTTTAAAAATAGCTGTTATTACGATGCCGAATGTGTTTTTTGTGCATAAAGCTCTCACTCGTGTCGCCTGCTCTGCTTCTGTGATGATTCTCGTGTTGGGTTGCATAAAGATTAGAAAGAAAAAGATTCAGTTCTCTTCAAAGCTGAGATCCGGTTCCAGCCGTTCAGAAGAGCCGACTCGTTCACAAGCGTCACATCACTAGTGGGGACAACAGCTGAAATAATAGCAGTACTTTATGCTCGTCTCGAGATAGGCCCTCGCAGTTACAGTTTCAAAGGGTTAGTTAGTTGATATTATGATGGTAAATGGTAAACGCTCACATTTATATATAGCACTTTTACACTTTCAAGGCACTTTAATCGCACCGCCAACCTCAGTGGATCAGACCTCTCTTCCAATGATCTTTACGCCGAAAGCGGGATTCGAACCGCCAACCTTCAAATCAGTGGACAAACAGTCTACCACTAGTTCAAATCCTAGCATTATTTTAACAATGGCAGAAAATAGCTTCTAGTTTCATTACTTTTTAATCTTCTCAGCTGTTTGTTGGTACGATTTAAGATATTTCACGACTTCTGCCCACCTGATGATGAGCACTACACTGATCTAGCGAACCAAGACTAAAACGTATATACGCAAACGGCATGAGTATCAATCAGGCCACTCGGAAAGACAGGTACAGTTGGAGAAAATCCCAGTGTAAATCCTAACAGCACGGGTCTCATGTTTTATTCATCGGCTGCTGTAAATTCCCATTTCCGAGCCACGTTGCTGTGCGAGTGTCTGTGTCTGCGTGAGCCGGCCCAGGTGGAGCCGGCCCAGGTGGAGCCGGAGCCCAGACGAATGTGTTGTGTGGATTCTGGAGTGTGTTTGAATGACTGTGCGATGATGTCATAAGATGTCCAGAGAGGGAGAGACAGGGCTGAATAACAACAGCTAAGGGCCCGTACACGTCCAAACGTGTCTCGCGTTGGAAAGTAAGAAAAAAACATTGGAATAATCGAGACCGCTACGTCAAGTTAGAGTGACGTAGGCGCGGGCAAGATGGTAAGATCGGATGGCGAGCTCGTCCCTGTCACGATCTGCTGTTTTGGACAAATCTTATGAATAAAGTCGTTTCTTTTTAATGAAGCTCTCTGCTCAAACTGCCCCCGCCCACTTTGGTCACATGGTCACCTTCAAGGCACTCAAAACGACCACTCACCCATTCACACACACGTTCAAACACCAGCGTACGCAGGTGGGTTAAGTGTCTTGCCCAAGGACACAACGACTCTACTAATGATATTTATGTCGAGAGCGGGATTCAAACTGCCAACCTTCGGATCAGTGGACGAACACTCTGGCTCTGAGTGAGTGGCAAGTGGATTTAACCAATCACGTTGAAGTGTGGACTGTCAGAAGAAGAAGACGATCTTATTTACCTTTTAAAGACAATGTAAGGAAACAGAGTCTACTTGGACTGTGATAAAAGCAAAATCATGATCTGGCAACCCGTCTTGTACTCAAAAATATTTTACAAGTACTAATAAAATGGTATATTCTTCTAAAACTTTTACAGTTACTACATGACGAAGTAGTAGTAGTAACTGTCAGTAGTACTAGTTCAACTGCTCTCCACTCGCCCTATGCAGTAGTAGAACGAAACAAAGTAAAAGTAGTAAAGTACTGTACTTAAATACAAATTTTAGGTATCTGTACTTAGCTTAAGTAAATTTTAAAGAGGATACTTTTACTTTTACTTCACTACATTTGAGAGCAGTATTTGTACTTTCTACTCCACTACATTTTTGAACAGGACTGAAAAGTAAAAGTATTATTTTAATTATCTGAGACCTGCTGAAAAGACTGAGGGTTTATTTTTAACACGTTAATAATTTGAGCAAACAAAAATATACGAATAAAAACAGCTGGGAAAAAAAGAAAAAATTAACAGAAAAGAAATGAACAAAATTCAGGACAAATCTTTATCAAAATCGCTAAATTTGTAGCTTTTTCTGCGTGAAATACTTTAAACGGGTACTTTAATACTTTTACTTAGGTAGATTTATCTTTACTTGAGTATTTTTTGCTCTGTTATCTGTACAAAATTGAGTATTTCTTCCACCACTTCCCCTGTGAGGCCCAGAGTCATTCCGGGTACTTAAAGTCTCTTGAGGACCTTTGTATCATAATGAACTTAACAAACCAGTAGAATCAACAATGCAGCATTCGGCTTAATTAAATGTCCCGTAATGAAAAAGCATCGTTCGGCCTCGTTAACTGTGCGTTCGTGTGCGTGCCGCCGTGTGACAAAATGACCACACAACCGCTCGGATAAGAACAAAACAAATGGTGTTTTTTTTTAGCCAATCAGACGGATCGATGCAGGACCTATTAAGTACTAACCAAGTCCACTGTCCCGTGTAGGGCTGTGTGTGCGTGTGTGCGTGTGTGTGTGCGTGTGCGTGTGCGTGTGTGTGTGTCTGTGCGTGCGTGTGTGCGTGTGTGCGTGCGCATGTAACCGAGACAGATAGACCAGTGTTCTGTGTGTCCTGGTGCTAAATGAGGTTAACTGCTAACTTTAGAAGCACTTAGACAAATGGTTTCAACTTTCTGATTACCGCATAATTTGTACGAGTGTCTCCGTAGACATGTGCGTAAATGTGTGCGGCGTCTGATCGCCCACGTGTCCAATGAGGCCTGAGATTGGTGTGGAACGGCTGCTTTTTCAAACCAGCAGAACAGACACATTAGATTATCACTACATCGGCTCAGCGTTAGATTATAATAGCGTTATATAGTTTGATGAGCGTGTTTCACGGCAAACACCTCGGCAAAGTTAATCAGCTGGTTTGATTGGGACGCTGAATGTCTAATAGTGGGGACGACAGTTGAAGAAGTAGCCGTACTTATGTAAACTCATCGTCAAATTGCAAGATAGGCCCTCGCGGTTACAGTTTCAGAGGGTTAGTAAATTGATATTATGATGGTAAATGGTGCAGAATTCATTTGTGGGAGCTGGAATCGCACCACCAACCTGTGGATCATTGGATCTGCTCAACCAATGATGTTCATGTCAAGAGCAGAATGCGAACCGCCAACCTTCAGAACCTTCAGTGGACAAACACTTAACACTAGTTCAAATCCTAGAACTATTTTAACAACGGCAGAAAATAGCTTTTAGTTTGATTGCGTTCTATCTACCCAGCTGTTTGTTGACGCAAGTTTTAAGATATTTTATGACCTAAATACCTGATGATGAACATTACACCCATTCACAGAGCTGAAACTCAAATAGCCTCTCGTTTAGTTGGGGTAGTTCCTTTCAGATGGACGTCAACGAGGGCTGCAGCTAATCAGTATTTTAGTAGTGGACCAGTCGGCGATTATGTTTTGTGTTAGTCGACCAGTCAAACGATGATTTCTATTGCACATTCAGATGTAATAATAATAATATCTGTGTAATCCCTCAGTTGTCCAGGTCTGATCCACAGCAAAAGAAAAATATAAAATCTGTCAACTGGACAAAACGTTGTAGGAGTTAAGACGTTTCGCTGCTCATCCAAGCAGCTTCTTCAGTTCTGGTCACGTTACTGGTGGACACTGCCTTATATCTGTCTGAAGGGAGGAGCTCACTACATGAATGTACCAACACCGTCTCGAGAGCTCCTCGGGACCCCAGTCTGCTGTACATCTCCATCTCAAAACCACTAACCGCTCCTTTGAAGAT
The DNA here is from genome assembly GCA_000787095.1 of Periophthalmodon schlosseri. Lineage (NCBI taxonomy): Eukaryota > Metazoa > Chordata > Actinopteri > Gobiiformes > Gobiidae > Periophthalmodon > Periophthalmodon schlosseri. Next base: position 1,870 of record KN486831.1, on the reverse strand, counting down.
AGTGAGGTACAGATCTTAGCCAGAGAAAAGAAATAGTTTGAGAGGGGAGTTAAGGAAGCAGTTTTTGTTAGGAAAGACAATCCTTTGAACGGGAAAAGGGGCCTTAGACATCATCTATACCCTATTTATAACTCCATCCTCAGACCCAAAGCTAAACAAAGAAAACAATAGGGCTAGCCAGGATGCTAATAGTGTGAAATCACTCATTAGGGGCTTGAATTACTATGCTAAGTAGGACTCAGGCAATAGACCTAGCCTACAAAAACAGAAAAATAGGTGTTTTTAGTTTCAGTGTAGTTAGCTCCTCCCTTCAGATAAATAAAAGTCAGTGTCCAGCAGTAATCTGACCAGAACTGAAGAAGCGGCTTGGATGAGCAGCGAAACGTCTTTACTCCTACAACTTTTTGTCCAGTTGACAGATTTTATATTTGTCTTTTGCTAATAATAATAATAGTACATTTGATTTATTGGGTGCCTTTTTGGACACTCACGGTCGCCTCACAACCGTAAACAAATACAAAAGCATTATTATAAAACTAAGCCTACAGTTAAAGGGCAGTGCAGCTGGTCTGGTGCCGTGGTGGAGTGAACAGGCCAGTGCAAACAGATGAGGTTTGAGTTTGGATTTGAAGTGTAGGAGTGAGTCAATTCTGCGGAGATCAGGAGGGAGGGGGGGGTTCCAGAGCCTTCGGCCGCTCTGCTCCCCGCGGTGACCAGGCAGGTGGGGGGAACAGAGAGCTGGAGAGGGCAGGAGGAGCGGGGGGAGCGGGCAGGCGTGGCAGTGTGGTGGAGTTCAGAGAGATGTGGAGGTGTGAGGAGAGATCGCTAAGTTACTCAAACATCTAAACCCTCTCCAGGCATGTTTTTGATGAGGGTTGATGAGAGTTTATGAGCGATTTTGCATCATACCCCGTCCTTAATAAGGCTAATTAAGTTGTAATTTTATATAGTTGTACCTAATATTTACTATAATTCAGATTAATTGTTGCAGCTCTATAGTAAACAGCTTTTAACCCTGTGCAGTTTATCTTAGCATTGCGAGATAGAGCCAATTCTACGTTTTGGCCACAGAATCTATCTCCATTATAACAACCGTTTACATTTGTGGTGCTGTGCCATGTATTACTCATTCATACGGCGTCTGGCGAATGGGCCGTTTCCCAGGTACACGACGTACAGGCACAAATAGCCGTAGCATTTTTCACTGGGACAGAATCATCAGGAAAAATCAAGTCGTTCATCATTCCCACTTTGGAGCCCGTTCCGTCATTCCTCACACAGGGCCTTCTGCGATCCCAACGCAGCGTCCGGAATATAGATTTTAATCCCGTCTCCCCGGCCCTCCTTGTGAATATTACATGCAGCGTCTGCCTTCCATCTCGAATAGCGCTGAAGTATTGAGACTGACAGGGAGACAGGCAGCCTATCCGTCACACAGTAATAATACAGTGAAGTGTGTGCGTGTGTGTGTGTGTGTGTGTGTGTGCGTGTGTGTGTGGAGAGGGGGGGTTGCCATGATGTATTTGGTGTAGATCAGGTGAAACGGTTCAAAGTGAAGCGGATCACGACAGAAAGGCAAATCAAGTCAAAGCTCAAAAATTGTGTTTTCTGTCATGTATCTATAACAGGGGCCATGCATGTTTTATAGTGAAATCTTTTTAGCGGTAGTAGCGTCGAGTGTGGGGTATTTTTTGCAGTAAGCCCATTTTTCAGATGCCCTCCCACCCACGCTCTTCTGACTCCCAGTGGTTGCATTGATCAACATTAATCTCAATTCAAGACACAGCAATGACGCTCCTCCAATACAGACTGTGAGTTATACAGTATACCACGGGCGTTTGGGTCATAACATAGGCTGTATATATAAATG
>KN486830.1:43025-57350 GCA_000787095.1 Periophthalmodon schlosseri | reverse complement strand
AGGTAAGACCAGGACCCGCCGCACCCCGTTTTCTTCTATGATCTGTAGGAACACAAGGAAAGGAGGCTGATTAAGACATTGTATTGGATTAATATCAGTTTTTAAAGGGCTTATATTACACAAAATTTACTCTTGGGACTTTTAACCCATGTTATAATGCTGTTACCTCATCAAAAACATACCTGGAGTGTTTCAATCACATGTTTGAGTAATCCTTTATTATTAGTCTGTCTACATCTCCAATCCTCAAAATGCTCTGTTCCACCTTGTTATATCATGAAGCGGTAGTTTTCTAGTTTAACAGCTCCTTTTACCTTTTGTTTACTGAAGACTGGAAATTCCACAGCTAAAATTATCCAAATGATTCTAATGATTCTAATGAATGTGTGGAGTTTAAAAACACAGTGGAGCACTTCCTGTATTACCACATGACATCACAAGGTGGAACAGAGTGTTTTCTGTTTGAGAGAAGAACTCAGCTGGAATATGCAGGGTTTGTGTGTTAAACATGTCTGAATGAAACAAAACACAACTCCGGGTATGTTTTTGATGAGAAAACAAGAATTATTATTGTTATTATTATATTGTATTTCATCCTTTGAATCCACTGCATACTTTAGTGACTGCATTTGTAAGTTTGACAGAAGGAGCATTAAGAGTGCAGCTTACTTGTGAAACATATCCAGGAGGCACATAGATTGGAGGCACTGAACCATTTGGAGACATCATGGGAACCTGAGCAGGACCTGTGGACCACAAACATGAATAGTGTTTGCTTTAGATGTTAGAACTAACAAATGTAGCTTCATACATTATTACTGACAGTTATAGTTCAGCCAACACCTTTATTAAGTCAGAGTTGCTGCAGAAATTATGTTGGGTGGTATGAACAAATAGTCACTAATGTAAACAGACTAGTTAAGAACCTTATACTCCATTTCACATGGGCAGGAATAGTCTCAAAGTACTGTGAGGTCTTGCATGCATCACACCATAATAAAATCATATGCACACAAACAGCCCCATAAAAGTGTATTGGACATTCGCTGCCAGTCACACTATCTGTGCTCATAATAAAAGCCGCTTATGTAACTGCAGACAGTCAATAAAACTTTACTCTCAGAGCTCTCAGAGCTGGACTATAAAGCCAGCTGAGCTGCAGCTCACAAGTGTTTCTCTTGCCCAAGAGACTAGCAATATTTGGTGTTAAATTGGGATGTGTATGAAATCCTCTACTGAAACAGCACAGGGGCTGAGTCATGATGATATATGCAAACTGTAAGAGCTGATACAGGCAAAACATTCTGCCCAAAAACCACAAAGATGAACACCTGTACACCGTAAGGGACTGCTCAAAACAGTCACAAACAGACATTCTAACAGTCATATAGTCATAGTTTGTCTTGTGTAACAAAAAGCAGTAATAATGCATACACCACACTTAATAAAAGTGCTGAGGAACAAAGTTTGCTGTATTGTGGGGCCAGAGTAGCAGCTTAGTGGGGAGTAGTGACAGCTCAGCAGAAAGCTGAGAAAGAGAGAGAGGAACAGAGAGAGAGAGAGAAAGAGAGGGGGAGAGAGAGAAAGAGAAAGAGAGGAGGGCTGCACCAACTTTTCACATTCACACATTTCTCCTGTTACAAAACTCAGACAAACTCTGCGGCCTCTGTGCCAACACAAGAGCTCACGACCACCAGCGTCCACACAGGCCTTTCAATCATGGTGTCAGGGCTTACGTCAGCAGTCCGAGGAGCCGTGCATACAGGGGTGGGGCTAATGACAGACTGAGCATAAGCCCTGCCCCCTCAGGTGTTGACGAGGCAGACAGCACAAGCAGCATGTTGATACATGGTTGGCTGAAGCTAAAATAAGCCCATGCACTGGGAGTGACGCCTCTGAAACCAAGACCAAATCTGCACTACACATGTTCAAGGTGTCAACTCACAGCACTGCTATTTCTGTTTATGTGACATAATATTTAGCTCATAAAAACACTTGTGAAAAAAGCTCATTAGTAGCACTATTATGACCAGTATAAATGAGTTAGAGTTATCATTTCATTGATTTTTAACCTTTTATTTTTAACCTGCAAATAGATACATAATCCTTTACATTATGGTACCAATTTTAAGGGTTTCTTTCATCAGGTCTAGGGTTGTCAAAAGTACTGAAAATCAGATACTAATCAATGCTAAGACTAATATCGAAACTAGAGACTCATTTGAGCAGGTATCGATACTGATAAAATAAAATAAAATCACATTAACAGGACATTTGAGCTTTTCTAAACATCTTTTGTGTCATTTTGAGCTTAATCAGAACCTTTATCAGAACCTCACGCTAAGGTGAAAAGAAGGTACTAGTAATGTGTACGGAAATTACATTCTAGCTTCTATTTTATCTTCATTGTGGTATCGTAATCGGTATCGAGTACTGAGTATTGAGTGAATTCCTTAGTATCGAAATCGAGTTTGACATTTTAGTATCGTGACAACACTACTACAATCTTTCAGTATTGGTGCCACTTTCTTTCGAATACATTAAGGCAAATCAGAAGTAATGAGTGGAAAAAAAACTGTAAATTCATCCCCTGGTTTTATTTACCACAAAAGAGCAAAGATCTTTCGAGTCCTTCTGAGTGGTTCAAAGTGAGTCATCTCTCGACCCGGGAACACAAGCTGTTAGAGGTATAACACAGAAGGCTGGGAGAGCTCAGTCTGACTGAACACACTGGTCGCACTGGTTCAATCCTTATTGATTTCAGATTACAGTATCATTTGAGTGGGAGTCCAGGGAGTGTGCGGAGAACTGCTTTTTGTCTCTCTCTTAATAACTGATGTTTATGCTGCATGGAGCTAGGCTAACACCTGTGTGAGCACTCATTTAGGCAACGCCAGTCACTGCGCTGCCGGCTGAGTAATAGCCCATCTGATGAATCACATTACATATCCAATTTGGAGTCCAATTAGAAATAAAAGGCTTCGAATGGAACCGGGAGGGAGGAAGCGTGCACGAGGTACCTGCTCCTATCGAAGGGAGAGGGAGAGAAGAATGGGGAGGGGGAACACCTACTCTTTTACATCAGACTGACGCACGAGTGCTGACAGAGATCAGATAGAAAAGGCCACGTCCCCCCCTCCCCCCACGTCCACCGGAGCATTCGTTGTGCTGACGTGGCCGTGGAGTGCCAGCCTTCCACAGGAAAAAGGGCCATGGGTAAAAACAACATGAGTCCACCTCCTCAAAAAGCACCAGGCTACCACTGAGCTCAGAATAGCAGCAAACAAGCACCCGCTCAGGCAGTGTAAACAGGGGAGCCAGCCGCGCTTTGGTAACACCTTCATCTCCGCTCAACATCACACAAGCAATCTTCACCTCCCAGGCTCCGGGGGCAGGCTGACAGGATCAACTGTCACAGCGGGCAGGGACGTGGGGGGCTACAGGCTACGGCGGAGAGGGAGGACCAGTGCTCAGGCTGGGCCAAAGAGTCAAGGACACTAAACACAGATGTGGAGAGTTTGTAAAAATATTAGAAAAAGCACAAAATACACACACATTCAAAATAAAGTCATCCAGTTTCAATATTTTGCCAGAGTTCAAGGTTTCACTAGTGCTCTGGGCATGGATTTAATATGAGTTCTTATTGCAGATTTAAACCTTTGGGCTGTCACTAGAATAGAAAAGTGGGAATGTCTGTGTCTCTTCTCTACACAGATCAACAAACAATTTCTACAATATTGCAAGTTTGCCTCCCAGTATCATACTAAAAGTTGTTCTTTGAAGTTGAGTGATATTACTACCATGAGATATGGACATTGTTACACATCTATCTAGCACTAAACCAGCCTACTAGGCGCTGTATCTAGGCCTGTCACGATAACACATTTTGAAGCACAATATATTGCTCAGCAGAGATATAAACAATAATACTGAAACTACTTTATCCAACTGACTCAATAACAATAATGCAAGATAATCTCAGTAAACCATTTTTAAATAGACTGTATCATTGCAGCCATGAGGTGCAACAAACAAATAACAGAATGAACCAATAATTAGCCAAGTCACTGATTCAACCTGCTACAGCTCAGATCTTATCGTATTACAACAAAAAGTATCTCCCCATTTTTGCAAAGAAATCGATAAATATTTAGCCTCAAAATATACAGTTCTAGCTATCATGTACTGAACGATAGGTCGATATAGTGATTATTATGACAGGCCTATGTATCCCATTTTTTCCCATTTGAGCAAAATTTGTCTTGTGCCAGTACAGATACATTGCATAAGCAGCTCTTGAGGTCAAAATAAGTCCACTGCATGGGGTCGGCATCTAATTATGAAGCATTTATTGTCAGATAATCAAGGAAGTGCGTATTAGCATGCTAATTGTTGTTGTTAACTTTACAGTCACAGGAAAACTCCACATTTGTCTCTGAGAGTTGTGCATAGTGCTTATAAACTGAATAATTTATAAAGTGAATAAGCAGGAAGTGAGGAATAACTCTGGACCACTGCAAACGGTTTAAAATGAATTAGTTCTGTTTTTTTAATGTTTTTAAGACAGTAAAAGGCAAGTACAGCACCTTACAACATCCTCCTCTGGTAACAGAACCATTAAAGGCACAAAAACAGCAGTTCAACATCCGTTTGGGGAGACTTAATGAACAGTATGCTTAAGTATATGGAAGTGAGCATAGTTTTTCCCCATATATTTGAACCCTGTTGAGGTGGCATGCTCAGAGCAGCAGAGTAGTGGTTATTACTTGTGAGCTTTAAATGTGCTCTCTGAAGCACCATGATCACCCGGAAGCCTGTGAAAACGACGCAGCCCTGATTATTAATTAGAGCTAATAAATAGTCTCCATTACATGAATAGACGAGGGGATGGCCGGCGCAGCAGGCCCGGCAGAGCAGCTGGCAGTGGGTAAGAAACGCAACCAAGCAAGGTGCAAAATGTCAATATACCTGGAACCTGTCGGCTGGATTATTCATTGAACTTAAGACATTGAGATTCATGCATTACTAATTGTCAATGATATGGTTGGGTCTTTTTAATCAGGTGGTCCACAGCCAACGCTTTCCGTAAAAACATGTGGTTTGGAGCAGGGTTCAGACTTTGGGGAAAAGATATGTAACCATTTCCATGTATTTGAGCAAAATTTGTCTTGCCCCAGTACAAAAAAACAGCTCTTGAGGTCGATATAAGTCAGCTGTTCACAGTCTGCATGCATTTTTAAAGCGTTTTATTGTCCGATAATCAGGGAGTGCGCGTTAGCATGCCAAGTGATAGCTTTACCATCACGGCAAAACTCCTCACTGGTCTCTGAGAGTTGTAGAAAAGCACTTACAAACTCATCGTAGTGGATAATTAGGATGTCTGAAATGCATAAGATAAGTGAGGAATAACTTTAGATCACAGCAGACTGTTTAAATGAACTGTTTTTCACATTTTTAAGACTGGGTAAAGCGCACAAGTGTATAGTTTATGTTCAGGAAATTAATACTGAAAGCCATTGAGTTTGGTTTTAATAAGACAAAATACAGTTTGAAGGGGAAAGATAGATCGACCAAAATGTTTCAATTTTTTTCTTTCCTTTCAGCAACGCCGTGGAACCTACTATTTTGAAAGCAATCTTCAATCTTATGTAGAATATGGCATGGCTTTTTTTTGAAGAATAGTGAGAAGAATATTCTACAGAAGCCAATATCTGAAGACAAAATGCATGTTGCAGGACAGTGGTTGTTGAGGTTTACACACAACCGCAGGATCCTCATTAGTACTATCCCGTTACCATGGCGCTTGGTGGCGCTTTGGTGAGTGAAACCTTACACCTTTGCCTGGCCGTGATTGGACAGTCACTCACTCACAGGGTGAACCCTTTTCTATAAGGCCTGACTGGCAGCGTGCCTGTCAACTAATGGAGATAATTACAGTATGCAAAAGTGGAACTGACACACATTAATAAGGAGTCATGGGTGGAAGGGAAGGGAAGTCTTAAGGTTGTTCAGATATATTGCCTATGTAGATTAGAAAAGGGCTTGCATCCAGGTTTTTAGTGGTTAAAGGAGCTAAGGATGAATGATATATATACAGTCAATATCAATATTTGATACTGATATTTTTTTCACTACCCCATTTTCAGTGTGCCCTTTTTGAATAGATAAATGAATCAAAATTTGTCTGTATGTCTACACAAATGTATAACAAATTACTTTATACGCCAGTTAAATACATGTTATTGGCCACAGCAGCAGACCAAATATCAGATATCAGTATCATCTAAAAAAAAATTAAAAATTAAATCCATATATCGGCCCATCCCTAAAATGAGCACACTTATTCTGAACAGAGGGGAATTGTATTTTTGATTACAACATTTTAGTAATTGCTAGCCCTGTCAAGATAACACATTTTGAAGCATGATATATCGCTACAGAGATGGGTGGAAGGATGAGAAAGTTATTTATTCTACTCTCTACAGCTCAAATCTTAAGTTACATAAAAATGGCAAAAATCTCCCCATTATTGCAAAGACATTGTACACACGATACATACTGAGCCTCAAAATATATTGTTCCAACTTTCATACACTGAACAATAAGTCAATATAGTATTTAACGTGGCAGGCCTAGTAATCGCACAGTAATAACTGAATTGAATCATCATTTTAAATGTGATTAAGTGCACATCCTTACCTGAAGATTAAGGGAGAAGAACAGAGATAATAGTGATAGGGAAGAGCACTACAAGTACTACAAATTATGGCTACAAGATTAATCACAATTTGAATGGACGCAATTAGCAAATCGCAAAGAGTACAATTTTTCAAGTACTACAATTTCCTCTTCCATCTTATTCTGCATAAAAACTGCAAATTCTGTAGTTTAGATCTGCACGATGCTCTGAATGTGTTTCTTGTGATTAGTTTGTCAGTTTGTATTTCTTTTTTTGAACTTGAACATAATCCTATTAAACACACTGCAAATCTAATCGTAAAGCTCGTCAGAAAAATTGCAATGAGATATTTTCCCAAAATCTTTCAGTCCTAATGCCAATCCAGTCCCCACAGAATTGTGATGCATTATCAAGTTCACATAATCTTCAAACCACTTTTCGACAAAGTCATGAATTGTGCCCCCAAAAATCTGATCAAATGACAGAGTTTTAAGACGTAAATAATGCTAACACAAGTGCCCTGCAAAAGTGCGTCAACAAATGAAAGAATGAATGCTTTTGCCTCATGTATGTTTTCCACCCTCCCCTGATGCTAAGTTGCTAACGCAGTAAAGGGAGTGAGTCACTAGCCCAGTCACTGCTGAAGGAGCTGCTGGTGAGGACGTGTCCATCAGGGAGCTCATACTGGTGGAGGATATACATGTCCTTGGGGTGAGGAGGGGGAGGAGGGGGAGGAGGGGGAGGAGGAGGGCAGTTTCAAATCCTGTGCACATGTGTCTGAGGTGGGCTCCAATTACATGAGTCATGTGTTGGGACAAGGCGACACAACCATAATGGATGTCATCAGGTGCTGTAATATGTGTTGTGTCAATAGTTAATAACAATCACAGGATACGTGTTTAGCCCTTCTATGTTCAATATGATTAAACATGAATTATAACCTACTCTCCTATTTTCAATGGTTAAAGTTGTCATTTCCATGGCAACAAAGGTCTTCTGTTGGAGGTAAATGCTCAAAATGAAAAAGCCAGATCTAGTAATGCAAGTCATTTCTAATGAAATGAAAAGTTATGAAATGTGAACGTGAACTTGCAAATGGTTAAATGTATCAATGTCTACAAACTTTAACCAAACTGTATATTTAATACAGTATGTGATTCATGTAATTACACCTTTGATACCGGATGAAAGCATATTAAAGTGTTATTATAAAGCTTTGTGTGTATGTTATAAGCAGCAAATCAACCAAAACAAAATATCGGCCTGTGCTATAGATTTAAGGCTGATAGCCAATATGCTAAAAAGTCCAAATATCAGCCTGACATATCGTCTATCTCTACTAGTCACTATATGCCAAAACATTTGAGAGAGCTAGTCACGAGTTAGATTTAAATGCCAATTGAAAATCTGGTAATGCCGCTTTAAAGTTATAAATTAATATTTAACATGAAGGATTTTAGAATAACTTGTCTGACACATTTTCTCGACTGGTGACACAGCACACACCGTGTTGGCAGCACTGAGCAAGGATCACGTCCCAGAAGTTCCCTTCAGGACTGCAAACTGGGTCGTAGTGAAAAGGATGACAGTTTAACTGCACACCTGCTGTACTGGTCTCTTATTTTATTTGCTAGAAGCCGACTATATCAAATATAGTAGCCTACCATATAATAGACGCAATATGTGGAGTAATGATTTATGGGTTTGGATGTGTTACATGTAAGGTTAGGCCAATGCAAGTCAACAGGGGATTAGGGGCCCCGGGTTCCTCCTAAAGCAAGACTGTACCTCAGAGGCACCCTTAGGAAGAAGGAGATATGTGTCACAGTTATGGCAGCTCAGATGAAGACAAGTGACAGGCTTTTGACTGGTCAGACATTTTATAACCACCACATTCAAACAGGACCATAGCCTATAGCAAGTACACACAAACAAACCTACACTGTGTCAGAACGCCCGGTTAACTCAGGGAAGGGCTGCAAGATTAATCGCAATTGAATCACAATTGCAATTTGAATGGACGCAATTAGCAAATCACAAAGTAATTTTTAAGTACATACTTTCCTCCATTTCCTCAGAGGCACAAAGCAAAAAGAGGGAGCTTTTAGTATCAGCCATGGAGTGCAGAGCAATCGGTCCTCCAGGATGTGAGGAAGAGCGATGGACAAGGCAATCGAATCAGGTCCTAATAGTGAGAGTCTTCATCAGTCAGGGTTATCAGGTGAACTGTCAGGGCATGTCACGGATACGAGACATACCAGAGACAGATTTACAGTGGCACAGTGTAGAGGCCGCACATACACGCGTTCTCAAACCGTGTTCTCAAACATACTATTGACCCTGTGTTTTGAAAACATAACACCGCTTTCTGAGACCAAGAATCAGTTTGGAGTTTAAAATAAGTACAGTTTTAGTATCGATGGGTATTAGAATATCTAAACCAGTGCTTCTCAAACTGACATGTGTACTACTAACAGTACATGCATGGATTCATCTGGAATTCAAATATTTCTTGGATTTAGAATCAATTTCTGTCCTCATTTTGGCAAGTCCTTGTTTAGAAATACTACCTACTACTACTATCAAGTGTGTAGCCATTTTAGACCTGGTTTTCTCAATTAAACCAGTTCTTCAAATGCAATTTTCTAAAAGCCGTCCATTCACCTCCCTCACACTTGTGTAAAGACTTTGCAACACAATGGCCGAGTGGCTGGGACTGTGGGTTTGACTTCCTGTGCAGAGTTTGCATGTTCTTCCTGTGTCTGGGTGGGTTTTCTTCATAGACTGTATATGTAAATGGACATAGCCTGCTAGCCTCTGTGTTCCAAATAGGAAGTGAGCATGGACGCAAAGTGGTTCCTTCGAGGTCTGGTTACAATTGACTTCTATTTAGAAATGACCGCTCTCTCTGTAACTGCTGCTGTCAGACTCGTCATTTTGACATTAACAACAGACCAATCAGGTGCTTTCTTTCCCCGAAGTTACTCCTGCTAGTGTCTGCCAAACCAGAGGTGCGGGCGGGAAGAGCCATGTACCTTCAACAACCTCGCTCCTGATTGGCTCTTTGGTTGGTATGATACTCGCACTCGGAATTCCAAATATGGTCCCTGGTTGCAGATCAGCCACTGCAATTGCTAGCCTCAACTGGCTTCATTTGATTGTAACGCTATGGGTGACGTCACGCTCTCTCAGTCCACTTCTATTATAGCCTATGGGTTTCCCTGGGCACTCCAGTTCCCTCCATCAGTCTCCTCCAGTCTTTGTAGTCCTGACTCAAGATCTTTAGATGGGTCCCTGGGTGCTGTGCTGCAGTCACTCACAGTTTCTGACAAGTTGCTCCAGTGACATTGAAGGATGGGTCAAATGCAATATCCTCACTGGATTCAATTTTGTATTTAATCGAATTTCAATACATTGTTGCCATGAGTTTTTTCCTCAACCAGATCCGAATTCTCTGAGCTGTCTACTTGTACACCTCCTCTAATTCATCATATTAGACAGCAAACAGATGTTAAAAGTACTAAATGTGACTGCAAATCAAAAGAGAAAAGGAGCTAGTGTGATACACAAAGTCAAACAATGGCTGTTATTTACTGCAGCTACATGGAGCGGAGTAGACTACATTTTGAAGTTTATGAGCCAAATTAAGCCTAGTCGCAAACTGCATAAACTCATTATAAAAAGATTGTAAAAAGTTACCGTCTTGGCTTACTTCCTCAAACTGTACGTTCAATTAAACTCGATTGTTTCATTGTAGTGGCATCCAAAAGTATAGAGAATTCTGTTTTTGCTCCAGTGCTAAAATAGTTACAATTTTGTGATCGTGACAGGACTAGTTTGACAGCTTTTTAAGAGAGTCTGCTCTTATTAAACCGAGTGTCACGTGCCAACATAGGGCAATTACGCACATCCAGCTGCTAAAAATAAATGATTGAAAAACCTTACTGAAGTAGTGCATGTAAACCGGCCGCAAATGTGTGCCAGTCTGTCTATGCAGGTACACCGTGAGGTTAAAGGGGGAAGTATAAAGCACGGCACCCTCCCAGGTAAAGAACAGAGCCAGCCCATTCACGCACACACACACACACTCTCTTCCTCCTGATGCACTGCGAGCGGTGAGTCATCCCTCCATTCACGTCAGAGAGATGAGTGCACCGTGTGACAGGCCAGTTAGTAGCAGTCACACTGATCTATGTGGCACCTCTCCTCTTTGTTTCCCCTCTGATGGAGACACTGTGCATGCATGCTACCTATTAGCAGCTTTACTCAGCTCCTAATGTGGAACGGCCGGAGAGGGGCTGCGTGGCTGTGCTCAAGGGATGGGCCATATGGGAGAAAAAGCATCACGCTTATGAATTTCAATTAATTTTTTTTCCAAAATTAAATGCATTTTCCAAATTAAAATGCATTGGATATGGCTTTTAGGGTTGTCAGAAGTAACGAAAATCAGAAACTAATTGATATTAACACTAGTATCGAAACTAGATACTCATCTGAGCAGGTATCGATATTAAAATGTTTCGATTAGTTTGTATTGTGATTGTAATGTCTTTCTTATTCTGTACGGCCCTTGGAATTACTTTGTGTACAAATTGCGCTATACAAATAAACTTTTCTTGCCTAAAAAAATTCACATTCAATGGACAGAAATGAGCCTTTCCTGATCAGCTTTAGAATAACTTTCTGATACAGCTCAAGATAGACTAGAATACACCCATGGACCACTATGGAACCTACCTGGACCACTGAGGGATTACGTTGAAAATTACATGTTTTTTATTATCATTGTGGTATCAGAATCGGTAGAGTCTATTCCTCAGTATCAAAATCGAGTGGCTTTTAATATTAAGCGTCATAAATAAAATTGGAAAATGGCACTGAAAAAAGTCAGTATTGTTCGACTCCAACAGAATGGTTTTAAATATTTATTCCTCCAAAATCTTGGTTCCTCTCCAAACCAAATGCTCTTACCGGCACATGGTTGATTAGACTGATTCAAAATGTCCAAAGCTGATCACTGCGATATGCAAACAATTTGATCACAACAATTCAATTAAGATTTGATTAATCGCCCTTGTACAGTGTGGTTTTGGTCAAACACAAATCTGAATAGAATTGAATTTACAAAGAGCAACAAAGAAACCAACCCATAAAGAGGATCTATGTAACTTTCTCATAGGGGATACAGCACCTGCTTTTCTCCATGAAGATGTGTTTGCGTCTACAGTATGGCATTAAACTAATCTATTAAACTATCTTTCATTTCATCAATTATAAGTGTTTTTATTGGTCAAAAATACCTTGAAAAAGACACATTTCTACTGTGAGCAGGATCGCCTCTCTACAGATCTGACTTGTAACTTGACCTGGTGGCGCTACCTGCTTTTATCCATGGAGATAGACAAGTTTCAAGCCATACTGTGGAACATTCCATACAAAGCAATAGCATCACCATGGAGATGTCTGTGTAATCTCTCAGTCGTCCAGGTCCGATCCAGTAAAAGCAAAAAGTTAAATCGTCAACCGGAGATGTCTGTGTAATCTCTCAGTCGTCCAGGTCCGATCCAGTAAAAGCAAAAAGTTAAATCTGTCAACCGGACTTTTTGTCTGGTTGACAGATTTAACTTTTTGCTTTTACTATCACCATGGAGACAAGCCTCCACCAGAAAATTTACATAGTGCATCTTTAAGTGTGGAGCCTCGAAGATCTTCTCCAACTGTGGGCTGCTCACAGACTGGTGTCACAGTCAGACTTCATTGTTGCTGTCACAAAGCCAGCGCACACATTCTATTGAGGAAACAAATGCCTTCAAATAAGAGCGCTACAATCCTAAAACACTACCGTGCCAAGACTTTCTCATCCAAAATACACTTTGAGTACTTCAGTTAGCATTTATCTTTAAGACTTTTGGAATTCATTTTAAAACCGATAAAGAGGGGCTATTACACTATACAGGGGACATATTTAGATCGCCATGTTATCATGCTTTTGTACATTTATGGAAAATGGCCATGCAAGAGCATGGGTGATGTAGGCTTGTGGGCTGAGCTTTGGATAGGATCGTACTGCTAAATGTAAGGAGGGCCTGGGAGGGATTACTAAATTACTAAAACATGCATGGATAACATAAAACCTTTTCAGGAATGTTTTTGATGAGGGAACAACGTTATAACATTGTAAAAAGCTTCAAAAAGTCGATTTTGCATAATACCCCTTCTTTAATGTTCAACAGAATGAATCATTTAACTTGCCAACAAATGTAAAATATTCATCAGTGAGGACTAAAACAATTGTTAGTTGCAGCCCTAGTGCCAAGGCCTACTGAGTGACATGTTATTGCTACAAACTTTAACTGCAAAGGCAAGTTGTATACACTCTTGTATTGATGTTCAGGCAGGCTATTTGAGACTCAAAATTGCTTTATTTCTCCCGAAGGAAATTAGTGTTGGAAAACATTGGCTTCCGTGACAAAAGTACACAACCCAGTACCCATGACAAATAAATAAGAATTGAAAATTCTCTCCATTTAAGTAAAGTTTACCCATTTAAATGATCCCATTAATCATTTTGAGCTGCCCTTTGCATCAGACGCACTGGGCTGTGTCTAAGTAAAAAAAATTGAAAATAATGATTAACTAGGTCATTGGACTCTACCTAAAATAACATTTAAGATCACCATGACCTGGCTGTTTCAGCTCCATTTTAGTGTGAGTTCAGAATAGTGTAAGAAAGTGCCTTTACTCTTTATCACACCAGACAGTAGATATTCTGCTACAGCAAGAAAATGTGCTTTTTGCTTACTGTATGATCATGTGGTTTGCATAAGACTGATTTGATACTTTCTTGGACACATACATAGGCCTGTCATGATAATGACTATATCGACTTTTCGTTCAATATATGAAAACTGGAACAATATATTTTGGGCCTCAATATTTATCGTGAGCACTTTATCTTTGCAAAATGGGGAGATTTAGGGTATTTTTGTTGTAATACACCAAGATTTGAGCTGTAGAGGGTTGATTAACTCACTCTTACAGCTAATTATTGGTTCATTCTGCTATTTATTTGTTGCAGCTCATTCAATGAAACTGTATTTAAATAGTTTACTGGGGTTATCTTGCATTATTTAAATTTTAATTTGTGGCATATAGTAGTTATGATATTGTTTATCGCAATATTTCTCTGTACCAGTATATCATGCTTCAAAATTTGTTATCGGGACAGGCCTAGACATACACCTAGGCCAGGTGCCATATCTAACTGCACAAGGGAGGAACAGCTGAGTGGCACAACACACACCTGGGTTCAATACTTGAAGCTGCATTAGCCGATTATTAATCTACGAAGGAGGGAAGTGTGTATAAGATCTAACTCAGTGTTTCTCAAAGTATGGTGCGTAAGCTTGTTCAGGTAGTACTTGGACAGCTCTTCAGTTTGTGGATTTGCCTAATTTAGAGTTTATTTTATCTACTTTTTTGTCCTCCTTTGGATAATTTCTTGTTTAGAAGTACAATGGAAATTATGCAGTCCATGTTTAGACCTGTATAGCCTTGTTTCCATAGGGCTGGAACGGGCCGGTACGGGCCGGTATGGTGCAGACCCTGAGTGTTTCCACTGCATAAAGTGTTCGGAATGTTTGGGA